>OY992876.1:520511765-520529265 GCA_963921405.1 Cepaea hortensis
CTACATGCTACCAAGGTTACATGCTACTGAGGCTACATGCTACTGATGCTACATGCTACTGATGCTACCAAGGTTACATGCTAATGAGGTTACATGCCACCAAGCCACATGCTACTAAAGCTACATGCTACCCTGGTTGGGGAGCTAAACCAGTACCCCACCTTGTCCATGGGTATCAGGTAAGCTAAGGGAAGAGAAGGAAGTGCCTTACTTTTCCTTTGACAGTGGACATCCCTAACCCACCATCAAAATGTAGAAAAATACAATAGAAAAATTCATGCCAAATCATAACAGGTTCTTCACTCCCCAGACATGCATGACATGTCTGAGCATGTCACTCCTACATTAGTATTTAATCTTTAACAACCAGCGAAGAGCCCCAATCCTAATGGTACTTACATTAACTTCTAAATTCATATTTTGTGATATGCTGGTAAACTTATTCTTGAGTTGAGTTGGACTAAGAACTGACATCACAGCACTCAGGACATTCTCATACATGCTCAGTTCTCATCTTCAACAACCTGCGAAGAGTTCCAACACTGACGGTACCAGTTAAAATCTGATTATGTATCTGTGTGGACTTTCCTGTAGTGGTTCCTCCACCTTCATTTTCAGACTAGATGCTATGGTATCGTATGCCAGGCTGTCCTAAACTAAATACTACATTAACCTTAGCTCAAAGTCATCTTCAATGTATTCTTGGGAAGATAATCTGGTTTCCTCTTGACTTCCACTTGTTTTGGGAAGTTAGATTGCCAGTTTATATTTTCATCACTTTTTTTTCCCAGACAATTTCTAGAAAATTGAAAAATAACTGGTATCCATTGATGTGCACTGACATTTCCGAATTTCCAATGTTACTTGTTTGACATGGCTGCCAAGATCAATTTAAACAAATCTGCTTCAACAGAAGGGGTAGTGAATGCAATTTGTAATGCCACATTTCGTTTTTGAAATCAGCTGCAGGTGATTTGGAAGTGGCCATGTTGTGTTAATTTTTAACAATGGTGTTAAGAATTAATTATTGATATTAATTGTTTAGAAAACAATGGCAAACTACAGAAGGTAAACGTGCCTGGTCAGTCACAACCTGCCAAACAATGTTGGGATTGAGTGCCATGTCATATAAAGGACACGCAATTAAGTTTCAACTTGGATTTGAACACATGGCCCTCGGATTTGCAGGCGAATATGCTAAAGACTATCATCAATTGCTCGTCTGTCCGTCCCCAAATGAGGCAGATACACAAGTCTAGAACTCTTCCTGAGGCTTTCCAGCAAACTGACCAGAGCAGCGGAGATTTCCAACAACTGACCAGAGCAGTGGAGATTTGTGGAGACAAGAAAGAAGATATACATGCAGAGTTCTTACATCCTTTGTACCGGCCAGTGGTTATTTCAAGCAAATGTCATCGTGTCAAATAGTTCCAACACTGTCAAAACATACAACTTTCACAAATGAATATGTTAGTAACATGTAAAAATTTTATGAAAAATGCTAGAAAGATGATGCTTATTAACAACTCAACCACAAAGAACAATGTTCAGACTCTGTACAGGACAAACCAGGCTGAAATACCACTTGTTTAATAATCTTAAAATATGAAACGCTGGTGAAGGTAACTGTGAAGCTGGTAAAATGACAGCTAAACATTTGTTGCAGGAGTGTCCAACATATGCAGAACAGAGAAAAGTATTGTAACCCACTCCATTTGAGGAC
This sequence comes from Cepaea hortensis, assembly GCA_963921405.1. NCBI lineage: Eukaryota > Metazoa > Mollusca > Gastropoda > Stylommatophora > Helicidae > Cepaea > Cepaea hortensis. The sequence goes on from OY992876.1 coordinate 520,513,489, forward strand.
AAACTCTAATCTCTATGGCGATATCAACAAGCTTAAGACAGTTGACCCCTGGCTTTCTTTGCATTTTTTTTTTTTTCATATTCAATATCAATTTGAGGTCTCAATCAAGAAGACTGAATGCAAATAGTGTTGCAATACTTACCCTGTAATTTAATGCCCCCGTGAGATGGGTAACATCAGAAAGGAACCAGTAATTGTAATCACGTAGTCACCGGACAAACCCAAACCCTGCCCTGAGCCGGCTAGACTGAGCACGTCCATGCATGTCTCAACAAGCAGGCACCTCACGACTGCTAGAACTCCGCTCTGTGTTTATTGTAGAAGTGGCATACACTCACGTGAAGAGTTTATGCTTGAACACTTCCAGTTTATGTATATTTTACTGGTATCTGTGGACAACAAAGGATTCTGTCAGTAGAAAACAACGATACCGGCGTCTACTGCTGTCTCCCAGCGCCCGCTAACGCCTGTTGTTTTCATTGACTACGGGAACCGGAAATGTTCTGTTGCCAAGATTTGTGAGCCACAGTGATTATGATCCATGTTGTCTGCGACATGTCTGTATACATTCTGTGTGAATATGTATACGCATATGTGCATACTGTGCGTGTATGTATACCAAGTTGATACTTTTAAATACATATAAATACATAGGAGCAATTATAACATCAGATAGAAGATGCACAACAGAGATTTAGAACAGAACAGCGCAAGCAACGGCTGCATTTAAGAAAATGAAAGGATCTTTTGCAACAAGTCACTATAACTGAATGTAAGAAAGAGAGTGCTGAAATTATATATGGTACCAGTGTTGCTGTATGGCAGTGATAATGGGATGTAAATTAATAAATTAACAAGAACTTGGAAGTAACAGAGATGTGGTTCCTGAGACGAATGTTGTGAATTACTTGGATTGCCAGACTAACTAACAACGAATGTCCGAAACAGGCTAATAAAACTGGAATATTATATTCAACAATAAGAATGAGACAAGCAGCTTTCTTTGGTCATGTGATGAGAAGAGAGGCATTGGAGAACATCATGACAACTTGAAAGATCAAGGGGAAGAGAGGCAGAGGCGGACCAAGAGAAATGATGCTGGACGGATTGAGACGGTGGCATGGAGGAATATCATCAGCAGAGTTGATCCAGAACACCAAAGACCGAGATCTGTGGAGAGCCATGAACGCCTATGCCAGCTTGCAGGGTGCAGGGAGATGATGATATATATGTCTCCGTGGCGAAATGGTCAAGCCGTCTGCTCGGGCTCCGAAGGTTGTAGGTTCGAATCCGGGCCGTGTCCTTCGGTTCACAAGTGCATTTATTTCGGAAAGTCCTTGGGTCGTCGCTGGAGCTACGGATTTCGTGCTATGTGCGACGCTTTTCACGTTGCAGAAAGAGACTGATCCACATGGGATAACAACCCAATGCAATGAAGTCGACCCTGTCGAATTTTAAGCGACTTTATATATGTGAGCACACAAGAATTGGAAGCGGTTCGAGTCGTGCCAGTGACTTAAGAGAGTATGTGAGCCGGCCGCTCAGAAAACAATGGCAAACTACTGAGCGTAATCTTGCCAAGAAATCAACAATCAGCTGAAAGATGCTGATGTTGACAGCGATGTCCTGTAAAGGATATGCAAAACATTTTATATTTATATAGTCATAAATATATTCGGACTCATTCCTCTACTTGTCCACTGTTCTCAAGCATGCACATTTCTCCCCTGAACGAATGAATGAACGAACGAACGAACTTTATTTTCAAAGGGTTAAGAACTGGGCACGCAGGCCCGTCTAACATTCTGCCCTTCTATCACTCTCTTTCATACATTATTTCATTCACACATCATTCAAGGCTATCAGAGAAACATACATACATTGGCACCTTTCCGTCTTGACAGACGATAGTTTGGTACATTGTGCTTCAAAAAGGCTTAATAACTGTCATATGGTAATAACTACGATCCATGGCGGTAGCGAGTGTGGCTGGTAAGGCCAATTCTTGCTGCAAATGTTTGCCCACAGTAGGTGCATGTGAAAACATTGTCATTTCCACCATTTTGCACCAATTTACGTCTCTCACGCTCTGTGTGTGCTTTATCTGCAATCATTTTCTCCTTTGTCTTGATTCCATTTCTGATAGTTGCCCTCCATGCAACACGTTCAGCGGCGACGTGCTCCCATTGTGCATTATCAATGCCTGTATCAATCATGTCCCGCTTACACACATCTTTGTATCGTAGTAGAGGCCGACCCTGAGATCCCCTACCCGTCTGTAATTCACCAAAAAAGATGTCCTTTGGTATTCTACCATCATCCATCCTCCTAACGTGCTATCCATCTAAGTCTACGAAGACTGAGCATGGTATACACCGTCACACAACCTGATCTTTCCAATACTTCAGCATTTGTGATTTTGTCTTGCCACTTAATACCAAGTATTCTTCCCAGACACCGCATATGAAAGCTGTTTAAACGTTTCTCTTGGCGTGAGTAAGTTGTCCAGGTTTCACTGCCATAAAGAAGAGTACTAAGGACACAGGCTTGGTAGACAAGGACTTTTGTTTTGGCAGTAAGCTTCCTGTTCTCCCAGACTCTTTTTGCTAACATGTTCATTGTTGTTGCTGCCTTGCCAATCCTGATGTTGATTTCCTGATCGAGGGATAATTTGCTATTTACCTCTGATCCAAGATATGTAAAATGGTCTACTATCTCCAGTTCGGCATCGTCAATAAAGATTGATGGTACACCATGTGCACCTTGTGACATAATCTGTGTCTTCTTTTTGTTAATTGTTAAACCAAATTCAGAACAAGCATTGGAGAATGCAGATAGTAGATGTTGTAATTCTTCCTCAGAGTGGGTCGTAATCGCAGCATCATCCGCAAAAAGCAACTCTCTGGTTAGTACCCTGCTAATTTTGGTCTTGGCCTTCAATCTCTGAGCATTATAGAGGCCACCATCTGAGCGTGAGTGAATGTATATACCGTCATCCTGATCACGAAAGGCATATTTCAGTAGAAGTGAAAAGTATATCCCAAAGAGGGTGGGGGATAGTACACAACCTTGCTTAACTCCACTCTTGATTTCAAACTCTTCTGAAGTTGAGCCATCAAACTTGATTATACCCTTCATGCCTGTGTGGAACGATTCCACAATGGACAGAAGAGTTGGTGGACAGCCAATCTTCTTTAGTGCTTTGAACAGACCCTCACGACTGACCAAATCGAATGCCTTTGTGAGGTCGATGAAGGCAATAAACAGTGGCTGATTTTGTTCCCGGCATTTTTCTTGCATCTGTCGCAATTAGAATATCATATCAATGGTAGACCGGTTCTGACGGAAGCCGCACTGTGATTCGGGGTAGACTTGATCTCCCAGAACTTGAAGTCTGCGCAGGACAATTCTGGCAAATACTTTCCCTACAATACACAGAAGTGAGATACCCCTATAGTTGTTGCAGTCGCTCCGATCTCCCTTGTTCTTGTACAGCGTTATGATGTTTGAATCTTTGAAATCCTGTGGGACTTGTCCTTCTCGCCAGCATAGCTCTATTAGCTGGTGGATCTGCAGAGCGAGGGTGTCTTGCCCACTCCTGATCACCTCTATTGGAATCCCATCCTTACCTGGAGCCTTGCCAGATGCAAGCTCATTTATAGCACACTTAACTTCTGTTATAGTGGGAAGTGTGTCCAGGTGGTCAAGAGTTGGCAGGGCCTCTATGGCGTTGAGGGCATCATCCGCCAGCTTGGTCTCACTTGAGTAAAGCTCTAAATAGTGCTCGACCCATCTATCCATCTGCTGTTTCTTATCAGTGATGATTTCTCCAGTCAAGGTTTTCAGCGGTGCACTTCTTTTGATCATTGGACCACAGGCTTTCTTTATCCCTTCATACATGCTTCTGATGTTTCCCTTATCACTTGCGATTTGAATGGACTCACATAACTTGATCCAATAGTCATTCGCACACTGCCTGGCAGCCTTTTGTACATCCTTCCTCGCTTGCTTCAGCTCACTCAGAGTGTTATGCGTTGGTCTTTCCTTGTTTCTTAAGAGAGCTATCTTCTTTTTATCAATCAAGGGCTGCAGTATCTGGCTGTTTGCCGCAAACCAGTCCTGCCTCTTATGATCCACAGTGCCGTAAACCCCTACAGCTGTTTTATAAATAGTTTCCTTAATTTTACTCCATGTATCATTTACTATACAATTTTCTGATGTATCGTTGAAAGCGTCCTCAAGTTGCTGTTGAAATTCAAAGCACTTTCCAGGATCGTGAGTGTTAATAATATTAATCCTGGGGCTAGACTTGTGTTTAGCTGTGTAGATTCTCTTTGGTCTCAGTCTAACCCTTGCAACAACCAAAGAATGATCTGTATCACAGTCAGCACTGTGGTAACTTCGAGTTAATGATGTATGGTTCAGATGTTGTCTCCGTGTGATAATGAAGTCCAGCTGATGCCAATGGCCGGATCTTGGATGTTTCCATGTGACCTTATGCATCTCTTTTGTTTTAAAAAAGGAGTTTGTAATACATAGGTCATTTTTAGTGCAATGCTCCAGCAGCCTTTGCCCATTATCATTCATGCGACCGATGTTGTATTTTCCAAGGCACACTGGCCATGAACTCGAGTCCTTGCCCACACGAGCATTGAAATCACCGAGCATATAAATGTAGTCGGATTTTGGAACTGCCTTGATCGCAGAGTCTAGCTGCTCATAGAACGTATCTTTCACATCATCAGAGGAAGTGAGTGTCGGTGCATATGAAGTGAGAATGGTGGCAAATCCACAAGAGGTTGCCAAGCGCAGTGATAATAATCTTTCATTACCTCCAGCTGGGATATCAATCATTCCCAGTAGCGAATTCTTCACTGCAAAGCCCACACCGTGATGCTTTTTTTCTGCCTGCCCTCTTCCCCTCCAAAAAAAGGTGTAATTGTTTTCCCTGAGTGACCCTTCCTCAGCGAGGCGAGTCTCCTGCAGGCCAGCAATATCAATGTTAAGACGATTGAGTTCAGCATCAATCACAGCCGTTTTTCTTAGATCGTCAATATTTGTCAAGTCAGTGGAAAATCCTGGACATATGGTTCTCACGTTCCAGGTTGCAAGCCGTAGCTTGAGGTTTCTATTATTCTTTTTATTAGTGCCTGGTGCATTGGTTTTACAGCCCGCGATTCAGATTTTGTCCTAGCCCCAAGCACCCATTGAAGCAGGCAGGCTGTGGCGGATCAGCACCCAATTGGCCGGGGGCTGCCCAGCTTGAGGCGGGCGGTAGCTGATCAGTGACACCTGTAGGTGTCTCCCACCGTCAGAGGCAACGCGTGGCGCCCCATGTCTACGCCAACTGATAAGGACTTATAACCCGTAACAGTTGCCTCTCGCTTTGATTCCGAGACCGGTTAAGACCAGGGATGGAGTTATTGCCTCTCCATAGCACAAAGCCTGGGCTAAAATAAAGAAACCATGTGTTGCCCATGCAGCATGATCCCTCTCTCGGCCTGCCTAGTTCACTCCAGAGGAAAGTTAACACCCCTACATCTGGAACAAGACAAGCTGCAGAAGCTGCCGGATCAGCAAAGCAATGCTCTAACTGTCCGCCTGTCGGAGCTTCGATCCTAGACCAGCTGCCAACCAAGGCTTAGGGCCTGGTCTGCCCTGCCATGACTTATTTTGTCTTTGGGTTGCATTTCCTCGCACCAGGATAAGGCTAGTACCCTCCCAATTGCGCTCTTCCGCCCGAAGCCGTTGGCACAATGTGGGGTGTCGGGTTTGGTAAGCGCCGCCCAACATTCGGCGCTGACAGAAAGCAGGTAGTACCGTCTACACCTCAACACTCTTTTTCTCGTTTCAATTGACATCTTATTGGTCAGTATGTTTTTTCATCTTGCTAAAGGCTACTTTCGCCATAGCGATTCTTGTTCTAATCTCTACAAGGCATCTCCCATCAGATGCTATGACTTTTCCGAGGTAATTATACCGATTCACTTGTGAAATATTTCCAGACCTATGGTGCTAGGGAGTAATGGTAGAGTAGTGGATCCGTTGTTATGCCGTGAAAACTTGACTTTCTTGAGACCCAGGCAAGTGTGTCCTTCGTTATAACGTGATAACTTGACTATCTTGGGACCCAGGAAGATAGGTCCGTTGTTGTAACATGATAACTTGACTTGCATTAGACCCAGACAGATGGGCTAGTTGTTATAACGTAATGACTTGACTTCCACGAGACCCAGGTTGCTATGACGTGAAAACTTAACTTCTCTGAGATCCAGGCAGGTTGTTATGACGTGATAATATAACTTCTCTGGGACCCATGCAGGTGGGTTCATAGTCGTAGCGTGTAAACGTCACTTCTCTGAGACTCAATCAGGTGGATCAGTTATTAAAACGTGAAAACGTGACTTCTCTGAGACCCAGCTATGATGTGATAATTTAAATTCTCTGGCACCCAGACAGGTGGGTCCGTTCTTATGCCGTGATAACGTCTCAGAAACCCAGCCAAGCGGCCCCGTTGTCGTGACATACACAAACCACATTAAAAAGTCGAAAGTGTGGGTTACTGAGATTACAACGCAGTAATAAAACTGACACGTTTTGAAACGTGTATGTATAGATTCTGTGCAATGCATTCACACCGTGTCCGGTTCTGTGAACTATTCACATACAAGCAACTACCGGCAGACGGGTACCTTTCTACGGCTGATTGGTGTCGGTAACATCCAAGTGTATGTGGGACAGTCATTGCCGAGCGTGGGAGTGGTAGGAGGTAAGTCTGTTCTCTACAAGATATGTTGACATTAATAAAGATTGATTTATTTGGTTGTTTCGGGATTTTAGGTTTAAAGTCTGAGCACATCCCAATACTGGCAACGCTGATCGTACGAACCCTGGACTGTGTCCACGTCAGATTGGAAGCACTAGACTCGAGTTTTGCTCTCGTTTGAGCTCGTCAGTAGTTAGTGCATATCCCCGACTGGACCGGGATTGAAATCCGGATCACTGGCGTGTGAGGCGAGTTTGTAACCACTTGACCACACGGTACACGCCAGACGCGACCAAATTATCACACTAGAATATCACAACTTCACCCATTCTAGTCGATAGCTCAAAGTTTGCCCGACCGCTGCGACTGACATCCGTCAATCGATGTGGCCCCGAATGATCAGGTCTTCTCGATATGGCAAGTCACACCTAGCGAGTAAAGTCCAGCGAGCAATGATCAAATTGATTTATTTGCTTGTTTCGGGATTTGAGGTTTAAAGATTGAGCACAACCCACTACTATTAAGATATTGCGGATTTATTTTATGCTTGTTATATTTGATTTTGAGAAATAAAAGTAACATTGTGATAACATTTGGCATTTCTGTTGCAACATGTGGATGTGAAGCGATGACCATTTCACAATCGCTACAGAAAATAAGACTGAAATGTTACTGAACGTTTCTTAGAGTAACGCAGATCAAGAAGAAGAAACATTGCTACGTCATACCATCTAATGAAGTCGGGACTAAAATCAACGCTAGATGTCATTAGAAAACAGCAAGTGAAGTGGTTTGGCCATATAACTAGATTACAAACTAACAGAATACCACAACCAGCAATGATGTACAGACCAAATTGAATCAGAAGAAGAGGCCGACCTATAAACGATGGACAAGTGGAATAAAAGAGTCGATGGTAATATCGATATATGAAGCCCATAAACGGACATTTCCCCTCTATTGTGACTTCATCTCGACACCTCAAGGTACAAGAGGTATACGATAAGATGAGATGAGATGATACCCACTATTTCATACAGAGAGTATAACAGAGTCCTTTGGAATCTCGATATATGAAGCCCAGAAATTGGCTCTCTCCGGCTGTTGATGCTTTACCTTGCCACCATAAGGTACAAGAGGAACAAGATGAGATGAGATGAGTTGATGAGATAATATCGGACCATAGAGGAAACTTGGCCCATAGACTGGATCATGTCTAGGAAAGAACTGTCAAGGAAGACATGGTTTCTGGAAGGGATGATCCGATCAACACGATGTTGGGCAAATTCACAGCCAAACAAAAAGGTAGGTTTGGACCAAACAAAGAAGGATGTCGGAAAATGGGAAGTAGGAGTGTGTCACAATTATGTCCAAATAGTAGTTAGTTTGGTAGCAGATGTGTTGTATTATATATTAAATTAAAGGGGTTGCTTATGGAAAACTACTGTTTATAAGCACATTATAGGTAAGGAAAAAGTCGCATAAGACGATTAATCATCCTATGCCACTTAATCAGTTGAAGATAAACATGCACCCGAGAGGGAATCTGGCAAACGATAAAGAATCTGCCGTTCTCCCAACCTCTGCTGTATCCACCTGGTAGTGGTAGAGGGACCTGCCTGCTCCAGTGACCCCCCTGCTCCAGTGACCCCCCTGCTCCAGTGACCCCCCTGCTCCAGTGACCCCCCTGCTCCAGTGACCCCCCTGCTCCAGTGACCCCCCTGCTCCAGTGATCCCCCTGCTCCAGTGACCCCCCTGCTCCAGTGACCCCCCTGCTCCAGTGACCCCCCTGCTCCAGTGACCCCCCTGCTCCAGTGACCCCCCTGCTCCAGTGACCCCCCTGCTCCAGTGACCCCCCTGCTCCAGTGACCCCCCTGCTCCAGTGACCCCCCTGCTCCAGTGACCCCCCTGCTCCAGTGACCCCCCTGCTCCAGTGACCCCCCTGCTCCAGTGACCCCCCTGCTCCAGTGACCCCCCTGCTCCAGTGACCCCCCTGCTCCAGTGACCCCCCTGCTCCAGTGACCCCCCTGCTCCAGTGACCCCCCTGCTCCAGTGACCCCCCTGCTCCAGTGACCCCCCTGCTCCAGTGACCCCCCTGCTCCAGTGACCCCCCTGCTCCAGTGACCCCCCTGCTCCAGTGACCCCCCTGCTCCAGTGACCCCCCTGCTCCAGTGACCCCCCTGCTCCAGTGACCCCCCTGCTCCAGTGACCCCCCTGCTCCAGTGACCCCCCTGCTCCAGTGACCCCCCTGCTCCAGTGACCCCCCTGCTCCAGTGACCCCCCTGCTCCAGTGACCCCCCTGCTCCAGTGACCCCCCTGCTCCAGTGACCCCCCTGCTCCAGTGACCCCCCTGCTCCAGTGACCCCCCTGCTCCAGTGACCCCCCTGCTCCAGTGACCCCCCTGCTCCAGTGACCCCCCTGCTCCAGTGACCCCCCTGCTCCAGTGACCCCCCAAGAGTTATGCCGACGGTAGAGCAGCTACTGGCAGTGTTTCCCTTGTCGGACAGGTCAAGGGTAGGGGCCAGATGAAGAATTGAGTCGTACATTTTCAGACCAGCTGAATGGCGCGTGTCCAACTTGGAATATAAATGTTACACAAGATTATTTAAACTACTGTAGGAGGAAAGGAGAACAGATATCTATTAGAAAATGATAGATACAGAGACTGTAGACAGTGAAAACAATGGGCCTTAGAATGAATACTAGAAAGACAGAAGTCATGGTGATATCAAAGAAACAGATTGTGCCTAAATGTACAATTACATTAAATGATGTTATTTTGGGGCAAGTGCAGAAATTCAGATATCTTGGCAGATAGATAACATCAGATAGAATATGCACAATTGTGAGAAAGAACAGAATAGGGCAAGCAAAAACTGCGAACTCTCAAATAAAAATGTTTTCTGCAATAAGTCAATGCCCTTGAAAGTTAGAAAGACAGTTTCATGCATGTTACATAGAACCAGTTTTAACATTTGACTGCGAGTCCTGGACAACTAGTAAACAGGCGAACAAATCCCTGGAAGCCTTGGAGATGTGGCTTTATGGAAGAAAGCTTTACCGCAGTTGCACCAAATTTTATTCATATAGAAGAATGCTAAACAGTAATTGGACAGCCAAAATGAGCAACCAGGACTTTTTACGGGAAGCTGAGTCACAAAGACAACTTATCACAAACATCCGGAAGAGGCAGTCATCGTTGTTGGCCACTGGAACATGTTGTTACAACCGGAAAGATTTGCGGAAAGAGAGATAGAGGAAGACAGAGTGTGAAGATTCTTGACAGTCTTGTATCATGGCACGGAAGGGACTCAACACACGAATTGATTCCTGACGTCGGAGATCGTAAGTTGTTGATCGTCCATGTCTGCCCGCAAGACACCGGATAATGATCTATTAGGAAATTCCAACAGTAGCAAAGGAAACAGAAGGACTACATACAGTATATTTAACTTCCGCGGGGATAATATGTCAACATTTTCGAAAAATATCAGCGACTATGTACTTAGTCTTTCAGCCGAAGGATTATTTGTTTGTTCACTTCATATATCTAACTCTGCAGTATGCATCTAAAGAGGTGAAGCCAAATATGCCAGGCAATAAATTGTGCAATATTTTGTGTAAGACAAGGCGCCTATGTTTAATTTCATGAAGGGAATACATTGGTTGTAACAGATATACCCAACAACAAGTTAACCGAGTTAGTGACATGGGTTGATTAATCGCATTACCGTATCTGCCATGGGCTTATATATCGCTAAAGTATTGTCATTGTGCTATAATAAAACACGTCTGCTACCTTATTAACAACTTTTAAGGCATAACTGTGTCACATACCTACTTCCCATTTTCCGATATCAATTTTTATTTGGTCCACAACTACTTTAAATATGGCATGAGATCTGTTAGTAATATTACAGTAGACTGGGATTAAGACCACAATAAAACTGAGGAGATGCAATATTTTTGGTGTTACAAAAGGTATAACAGCCTAGAAAAGACAGTTATGGAAGGAAACGTACCAAGCACACGAACAAGACGATGATCACGTGGTATTTGGATTCGAGATGTGATTGATAATTTACACATGGCAGCAACAAGAGGCAGGAAATCTGGCTTATGTTGTGGAAACACTTGGAAAGACAATCAATCAACAATCATGTGCCATGCCGGAAAGCGTGGGTGGTCATGACTCACAATTTCACTCGATCACCAGAGTCGTGGATCAGCTCAGTGTTCCTGTCTCGTCCATACCATGTGGCTAAACCATCCAGGTATTTACTTCTCGGTCTTCCTCTTGGTCTGTTCCCTTCGATCTTGCCAATTGTCACTAAGTTCTCCAATCCATTTCTTCTCATAACATGTCCAAAAAATTTTGACTGTCTACGTCTAATTTCTCTAATCAATTTACGATTTTCATTTGTCTCCTTTAGTACTTTGTCATTGGTTTTTCTGTCTGTCCATGTTATTCTTTGCATTTTCCTCAGAAACCACATTTCTGCAGTCATCAGATGTTTTTCAGCTTGACTGCTTATTGTCCAAGTTTCACATCCATACAAAAGAACGGGCTCTATGTATCCCCTCAACACTCTTTTTCTCGTTCCAATTGACATCTTTTCATTGGTCAGTATGTTTTTTATCTTGCTAAAGGCTACTATCGCTATGGCGATTCTTGTTCTAATCTCTTTAAGGCATCTCCCATCAGATATTATGACTGTTCCTAGATAATTGTACCGATTCACTTGTTGAAGAATATTCCCATTTACTTGTATATTACATTGTGGTGTTTCGTTCTTCCTAGTGAAGACCATAATCTATGTCCTTTTAAAATTTAATTCTAACCCAAGTTGTTCACTGTGTGCAACAACCTCTTCCACTAATTGTTGCAGATCCTGCTCATTGTCTGCAATCAATACTGTATCATCTGCATATATAATGTTATTGATGTTTCGTCTTCCAATTCTGATTCTGTTTATATCTTCTACATTTCTGAAAATAATTTCACTGTATAGGGAAAAAAGATATGGAGACATTACACATCCCTGCCTAACACCTCTCTTAATAGGCTGATATTGTCCCACTTCATTATCAATCCTTATGGCAGCTTGTTGTTTCCAATATATGTTTTTCATAAGTCTAATGTCTTTCCCATCAATTTGTAGATCTGCAAGCATATGTACCATGTTAACATGTCTTACTCTATCCAAAGCTTTGTGTAGTCAATAAAGCAAAGATGCATATCTTTGTTTATTTCTATAAATCGTTCAATAACTGATCGCTGTATATACACAACATTTACTGTACCCCCTCCTTCTACAAATCCACATTGTTCCTCCCCTATTGTTGTATATATATATATATTCCTAATATATTCCCCAGATTGTATTTTCTTCCTCCCTCTTTGCATGATAATTCATAGCAAAATCTTTGTGATGTGACTCATTATACTAATTGTTCTATGTTGATCACATTCCAAGGCCCCTGATTTCTTTGGGATTGCGATAAATTCAGAATGACATAATTCAGAAGGAATATCTCCGGTGTCATATAATTGGAAAGACAGCTACAGTGGTATAGATGTTCTATAAGGGGCACTGTACGGACATTTATTCCATATCTCCATAGCAGATGCGGGTTTAGAAGAATGTTGAGAATATCGTGGACATAGAAGGATGTTGAAACTTTCGTGGGTATAGAAGAATGTTGAGACTATCGTGGACAGAGACGAATGTTGAGAATATCGTGGACAGAGAAGATTGTTGAGAACATCCAATCACTCATCTTTCGTACACCAATAATCTATTGTGCCTGTTACATTCGCATAGGTAAACGCATTGAATGAATGTTATAAATATAAACAATGCACATTACCATGTTGTGAGACAGGCAGGCAGCCAGACACACATACACACATACACACATACATGCATACATACTCTCCATCTCTTTCTCCATCTCCCCCCCCCCTCTCTCTCTCTTTGTCACTCTCTCTCTCTCTCTGTCACTCTCTTTCTCTCTCACTGTCACTCTCTCATTCACTCACTGTCTGTCTGTCTGTCTGTCTGACTGTCTGTCTGTCTGTCTGTCTGCCTGTCTGTCTGTTTGTCTGTCTGTCTGTCTGTCTGTCTGTCTGTCTGTCTGTCTCTCTCTCTGTCCCACTTCTTTCTCTAACGCCCATATCCACATTCAAGACACACACATACTCTCCTTCCCTTACAACATAATCGACACACACTTTCATACTTTCCCCCTCTCTCTCTCTCTCTCTCTCTCTCTCTCTCTCTCTCTCTCTCTCTCTCTCTCTCTCTCTCTCTCTCTCTCTGCCATTCTAAAGGAGGGGAGAGGCATGATTGCCGATGTCTCTTCCAGACCAGGAACACAGTGAAGGAAGAGACGATGCCCTCACTGAGGTCTAGTCTGAAGTCATTATTTGCCTTGTAACGATGGACAAGTTGTATTTGGGGATCTTGAGTGAAACGTGTCGCCCGAGCTTCCATCAGCATGTTAGAGTGCCCTAGATTGTCACGGAATCTACACATCGCATTCTTTATTTAGTTCGCAGCTTATGTGATTGTAGTCACACAGTGCGACGACATCCCGTTGGAGAGAGTGATACAATTGATATTTGTCGTCCCTCTATAAATTCAAGGTCCTTTGGGAAGGTACTCTCCCCCCCCCCCCCATCCTCTCTGTCACACCGTGGCCGTTACCACCACTGTGTCTGATTGCCACTGTTAGCACTACAGATGTTATGTCCCACCGATTCTGTAACCACAAGGTAATTCATGGCCGTATTGATCGGATAATGGTTTTATTATTTTACTTCTTCAGCTCGCAATCTGTTACTCCTTCTTGACTTGAGTAACACTAATATACAGGTCAACAACTGTAACCATAACCATAAAGAAACTCCTGGTCCAAAGCATGGTTTTTATTACACAAAATTCTCCAATGTTTTCACACAGTCCATCAAGCAACTCTAAATACATTGTACAGTTAAAGGAACTGACACCGAGGGGCCGAGCTGTTAACTCTTAGTAGCTTTCCCCAATTAAATGTCTATTTTCAAATGAACTAATTCTTTCTGGTTGGTCTCTAATTGAATACTTCCGGCTAGACAGCTAGTTTGAATCTAAGCATTGTAAATTCCTCCATCTGTAAATCAATCGCTGCATCCCCGAATGATAGACTGAAATTATCCGACTCTGAATAATGAGTGTCTGAATAACTTTCTCACTGAGGAAGTCTATGAGTGACTGACCCGTTCCTAGTCTAAATCTCAGTCAAGCAATAATCTCCTCTTTAGCTTTTCTGGTCTCTGAATCCAAGTCAGAGTCCTCTCTCGGTCCGAATTCTTTCAATCCGAATTGTTCTCCCTCCGAATGCGAGTACTTCCAACTCTCCCTCCAAGTCTCAGTCTTGGCCTCTGCCTCTCCGGAATTGTCCGAATCCTCCGAATCCGAATCCTAGTCTTCGTCATCCTAAATAATCATCTCTGCCTCTTAAATATACCCTTTCTGTGAGTATATTTCACATGCTCCCCAAGCAAGTTTACTCTTACACGACTTTCTTGGAAAACATGCAAACAACGCTAAACTCTTGTACCAGACATAACAAACACAACCGTGAAGTCGGACCTTACTCGCCTCTCAGCCACACACAACAGTCATCCTTTCTCACCCCACTCCTGCATTCAAATCCCAATGGCTTCAGTTTTTAAACTCGCTGACCATCCCTTTACTAAACAACCTTGACGTGTCCCTTACTTAACCTTGTAATCTCTCTAACCTGCTTCCAGGTTGGGGTCCAGGGGGGGGGGGGGGCTGAGTACGCCACCCCTCCGTACCCAACCCATTCTGTTCTCTCTCTCTCTCTCTCTCTCTCTCTCTCTCTCTCTCTCTCTCTCTCTCTCTCTCTCTCTCTCTCTCTCTCTCTCTCTCTCTCTCTCACGCTAACATGCTGATGGGAGGTCGGGCGAAAAGTTTCACTCAAGATCCACAAATGCAATACATCGTTGCCTGGAGAGTGTCACTCAAGATCCACAAATGCAATACATCATTTTAATTTAAGTTGCATATCCCTAACAGGACGTTGCAGTCAACACCATCATTTTTCAGCTGCTGTTGATGATCTTGGCAAGACTACGCTCAGTAGTTTGCCAATGCTTTCTGAGCGACGGGCTCAGATACCGCGTAAGCAACCAACGCGACGCGATCCGCTGTCGAATCTCGCCCAGCTGTGTTCCTTACGAGGATATACGGGATGACAGAGAAAGTCGTTAAACCCTTCGCCAGGGAGCCCGCTGGAGAGAATGGTACGGCAGGGAGTGACCAGGGGATCTGGCCGATTCTCAGTTTGAATAACAAATACAAAACAATAAATTGCACGATTTATTGCATGGCATATTTAGTTGCATCTCGTCAGATACATACTGCAGAAATCACACAACATAAATTAGAGTGATTAGATTAAGTCCTTCATGCTGAAGTATAGGCATATTCACACAGTAATTTCAATTGTTATTAACATTCACTACGGGAAAACATTATTTTGAGTTCCGATACTCAGTTCTCCGAGGAAAGGCCGAGTACATATACAGATTGCAACTGGTAGCATTAATATTGGGACTTTTCGCTATTTTATTGAAGATGAGATCGGACCGCGCATGGGAATGTCTCGAGTGCATTGATATCGGTTGTGGACTCAACTCTAATGAACTGTCCAGACATTTAGTGCAAGGAGTGATGCATACAATATTTCTCATGTCCCCAGTTCTGTCTCTTCAATTGAAGCATGCAGCTGTTCTCAAGAGTTTCGTTCTAGATGTAATCAATTTCTCCTCTTGTGCTTTAGGTCTTAGTCAGATATGACCGAACTACCGTACGACAGTAGACGATACTAGCTGCTTTGTGTTTGCGCCTAATGATGGGCAGTGCGCACCAAACCCGACACTCCATTTTGTGCCAGCGGCGCAATAGCCTTATCCTGCTGCGGTCACTATGTTCACTTTT
>OY992876.1:520534265-520601765 GCA_963921405.1 Cepaea hortensis
CCAGACACTTGGTCAGGCGGGGAGTTTGACAGTAGTACACGCTTATATAGGTCCAGACACTTGGTCAGGCGGGGAGTTTGACAGTAGTACACGCTTATATAGGTCATGACACTTGGTCAGGCGGGGAGTTTGACAGTAGTACACGCTTATATAGGTCCAGACACTTGGTCAGGCGGGGAGTTTGACAATAGTACACGCTTATATAGGTCCAGACACTTGGTCAGGCGGGGAGTTTGACAATAGTACACGCTTATATAGGTCCAGACACTTGGTCAGGCGGGGAGTTTGACAGTAGTACACGCTTATATAGGTCATGACACTTGGTCAGGCGGGGAGTTTGACAGTAGTACACGCTTATATAGGTCCAGACACTTGGTCAGGCGGGGAGTTTGACAGTAGTACACGCTTATATAGGTCCAGACACTTGGTCAGGTGGGGAGTTTGACAGTAGTGTACACGCCTATATAGGTCCAGACACTTGGTCAGGTTGGGAGTTTGACAGTAGTGTACACGCCTATATAGGTCCAGACACTTGGTTTGAAGCTCTCAGCTGAGGGATATGGCTGAACGCCTCTAAGACAAACCCACCAGATGTGAGGGCCTGGCGCTACTCACCTTCTGCTCATGGAGGGTGATGCTGAGCCGCCAGCATCTGAAGTCTACCGTGTTCCATACGTACTCGTCACCATTTCCTCTGGAGAAAACAAGGCAAGGTCGTGCTGCATGGGCAACACATGTTCTCTGAGTCTAAGCCCAGGCATTGTACTTTGGAATGTTAGTTCCAATCCACATAGTTTAGTCTGTAAAGAAGGCAAGGTGCCACTTACTTACTTAGTTGGATATTTAGATAGTTGTATATATAGATATTGCGATATGTAGGTAGTTGGATATGTAGATAGCTCGATGTGTTGTTCTCTGTTAGCCTTGCATGATGTGTGAATGAAATAATGTATGGAAGAGAGTGATAGAAGGGCAGAGTGTTAGACGGGCCTGCGTGCCCAATTCTTAACCCTTTGAAAATAAAGTTTGTTTGTTTGTTTGTTTGTTTGTTTGATAGTTGGATATGTAGATAGTTGGATATGTAGATAGTTGGATATGTAAATAGTTGGATATGTAGATAGTTGGATATGTAGATAGTTCGATATGTAGATAGTTGGATATGTAGACAGTTATACATGTAGATAGTTATACATGTAGATAGTTATACATGTAGATAGTTATACATGTAGATAGTTATACATGTAGATAGTTATACATGTAGATAGTTATACATGTAGATAGTTGGATATGTAGGTAGTTATATATGTTGATAGTTATACATGTAGATAGTTATACATGTAGATAGTTATACATGTAGATAGTTATACATGTAGATAGTTATACATGTAGATAGTTATACATGTAGATAGTTATACATGTAGATAATTATATATGTAGATAGTTATACATGTAGATAGTTATACATGTAGATAGTTGGATATGTAGGTAGTTATATATGTTGATAGTTATACATGTAGATAGTTATACATGTAGATAGTTATACATGTAGATAGTTATATATGTAGATAGTTATACATGTAGATAGTTATATATGTAGATAGTTATACATGTAGATAGTTATACATGTAGATAGTTATATATGTAGATAGTTATACATGTAGATAGTTATACATGTAGATAGTTATATATGTAGATAGTTATACATGTAGATAGTTATACATGTAGATAGTTATACATGTAGATAGTTATACATGTAGATAGTTATACATGTAGATAGTTATATATGTAGATAGTTATACATGTAGATAGTTATACATGTAGATAGTTATACATGTAGATAGTTGGATATGTAGGTAGTTATATATGTTGATAGTTATACATGTAGATAGTTATACATGTAGATAGTTATACATGTAGATAGTTATACATGTAGATAGTTATACATGTAGATAGTTATACATGTAGATAGTTATACATGTAGATAGTTGGATATGTAGGTAGTTATATATGTTGATAGTTATACATGTAGATAGTTATACATGTAGATAGTTATACATGTAGATAGTTATATATGTAGATAGTTATACATGTAGATAGTTATACATGTAGATAGTTATACATGTAGATAGTTATACATGTAGATAGTTATACATGTAGATAGTTATACATGTAGATAGTTGGATATGTAGGTAGTTATATATGTTGATAGTTATACATGTAGATAGTTATACATGTAGATAGTTGGATATGTAGGTAGTTATATATGTTGATAGTTATACATGTAGATAGTTGGATATGTAGGTAGTTAAATTAAATCAAATCAAAGCAACTTTATTAGGGTCACAAATTGGGCGCGCAGGCCCGTCTTACATTCGGCCCTTCCAATCACTCGTCTTTCGTTCATCAAGAGCATTATACATTTACATAGGAAGAAAAATAAACATTGTGAAATGAATGTTGTAAACATAAACAAGGCTAATTACAATGTTATGAAGCCCATCTCCCACCTACCCATACATCACCCCACCCACACACACCCCCACCTACCCACACATACGCACACTAAGGGACACATACATACCCCACCAACCGATTCATCCCCCACCCACACTCCCCTCACCTGTTCCCCCAACCAAAACACACTCGCCACCCAGAAACATTCCCCCACCAACCCACATATCCCACGCCCACCCACATACACATCCTAACCCACACATCCTCTCCCCATCCACACCTCAAATCACCCATCCCCCCCGCCACATCTCCATTGGCCACATATTTCCCAGCCACGCACACAATCCCTTCTCCCCCCCCCCCCACACACACATACATCTCCCTAACCACCCATACATCCCCAATCCACTCACACACACACACACCCCACAACCCACACATAAATCCTCCACCCACCCATACATGCCTTAACCCAATCCCCCACTACACAATCCCCCACCCGCACATCACATACATCCCCTACCACGCAATATTCCCAACCCACGCACCGCACATACATATCCCTCACCAACACATTCCACCCACATACCACCACACATCCCCACCTACACACCACACACATATCCCCCACCCACATACCACACAATATTGCCATCCACACAGATACCCTTACCAATCCACCCCACATACCCTGACCCACACACCACAAAAATCCCCCATCCACACACACATACCTCACCCACACAATATCCCTAACCAACACACAGTTATATGTAGGTAGTTATATATGTAGGTATTTATATATGTAGATAGTTATATATGTAGTTAGTTATATACGTAGGTAGTTGTATACATAGGTAGTTATATACGTAGGTAGTTATATATGTAGGTAGTTATATGTGTAGGTAGTTATATGTGTTGGTAGTTATATGTGTAGGTAGTT
The DNA here is from genome assembly GCA_963921405.1 of Cepaea hortensis. Classification (NCBI taxonomy): domain Eukaryota; kingdom Metazoa; phylum Mollusca; class Gastropoda; order Stylommatophora; family Helicidae; genus Cepaea; species Cepaea hortensis. Next base: position 520,537,663 of record OY992876.1, read on the forward strand.
ATATATGTAGGTAGTTATATGTGTTGGTAGTTATATATGTAGGTAGTTATATATGTAGGTAGTTATATGTAGGTAGTTATATGTGTAGGTAGTTATATATGTAGGTAGGTATAAATGTAGATAGTTATATATGTAGGTAGTTATATATGTAGGTAGCTATATGTGTTGGTAGTTATATGTGTAGGTAGTTATATATGTAGGTAGTTATATATGTAGGTAGTTATATATGTAGGTAGTTATATATGTAGGTAGTTATATATATATGTAGGTAGTTATATATGTAGGTAGTTATATGTGTAGGTAGCTATATGTGTTGGTAATTATATGTGTAGGTAGTTATATATGTAGGTAGTTATATATGTAGGTAGTTATACATGTAGGTAGTTTATGTGTTGGTAGTTATATGTGTTGGTAGTTATATATGTAGGTAGTTATATGTGTAGGTAGTTATATATGTAGGTAGTTATATATGTAGGTAGTTATATATGTAGGTAGTTATATATGTAGGTAGTTATATATGTAGGTAGTTTATGTGTAGGTAGTTATATATGTTGGTAGTTATATATGTAGGTAGTTATATATGTAGGTAGTTATATGTGTAGGTAGTTATATGTGTAGGCAGTTATATATGTACGTAGTTATATATGTAGGTAGTTATATATGTAGGTAGTTATATATGTAGGTAGTTATATGTGTAGGTAGTTATATATGTAGGTAGTTATATATGTAGGTAGTTTATGTGTTGGTAGTTATATATGTAGGTAGTTATATATGTAGGTAGTTATATATGTAGGTAGTTATATATGTAGGTAGTTATATATGTGGGTAGTTATATATGTAGGTAGTTATATATGTAGGTAGTTATATATGTAGGTAGTTATATATGTGGGTAGTTATATATGTAGGTAGTTATATATATGTAGGTAGTTATATATGTTGGTATTTATATGTGTTGGTAGTTATATATGTAGGTATTTATAAATTCAAGTCAAATCAAATCAAATCAACTTTATTAGGGTCACAAATTGAGCACGCAGGCCCGTCTTACATTCGACCCTTCCAATCAGTCGTCTTTCATTCATCAAGAGCATTATACATTTACATAGGAAGAAAAATAAACATTGTGAAATGAATGTTGTAAACATAAACAAGGCAAATTACCATGTTATGAAGCCCATCTCCCACCTACCCATACATCACCCCACCACACACACACCCCCACCTACCCACACACACGCACACCAAGGGACACATACATACCCCACCAACCGACCCATCCCTCTTCCGCACCTCCCCCACCCACACACTCTCCCCTCACCTGTTCCCCCAACCAAAACACACTCGCCACCCAAAACATTCCCCCACCAACCCACACATCCCACGCCCACGCACATACACATCCTAACCCACATATCATCTCCCCATCCACACCTCAAACCACCCATCCCCCAGCCACATCTCCATTGACCACATATTCACCACCCACGCACACAATTCCCCCCCCCCCCCAACCCACACATCGCACATCCACTCACACATCCCCAAACCATACACACACACACCCCACCACCCACACATACATCCTCCACCCACCCATACATGCCTTAACCCAATCCCCCACTACACAATCCCCCACCCGCACATCACATACATCCCCTACCACGCAATATTCCCAACCCACGCACCGCACACACACACATATCCCTCACCAACATATCCCACACCCATATACCACCACACATCCCCACCTACACACCACACACATATCCCCACCCACATACCGCACAATATTCCCACCCACACCCACACAGATACCCTTACCCATCCACCCCACATACCCCCACCCACACACCACAAAAATCCTCCATCCACACACACATAGCTCACCCACATAATATCCCTAACCAACACACCACACACCTCTCCCCACCCACACACGCATTCCCTACCCGTCCACCAACACACACTCACTCACGCACACATCCTCCACTAAGCAACCACACACACCCACTCACCCCCAACCAAACATCTCTCGATCACAATACCCTTACCCACACACATCCTCCACCCACTCACGCATCCCACCCCGACACATACACATCCCTCACCCACTTACACATCCCTAAGCCACACACCCACACCCACCCACACATTCCCCATCCACGCACACATCTCCCACCCACACACCCCCACATACTTCCCCCAACCACCCCACCCATACACACATTCCCCGCACCCATCACACACATCCCTCACACCACACACTATCCCCCACCCACACACATATCCTCACCCATACCACCACACCCCCACCCACACACCATGCACACATCACCCACCAACACACCGCACACATATCTCAAACCCACACACCATACACTTCTCCCCACCCGCCCTTGCATCCCCAATCCACCCAACACAATCCCCTACCCACACAACCCCGCCACCCACACATACTTCCTCAAACCACCCATAAATCACCACCCACATAAACACACACACCCCACACCCGTCCCATACACATATCCTCCACCGATACACACATCCCCCACACCCATTCCCACACCCCTAGTTTCACCCCCACATATCCATCCACACATCCCACCAACACCCACAAATATCACTACCCACAAATATTCACACACCCCAACCCATCCAAACGCATACCCTCACCCACACATCCCCCACCCACACATAACCCCACACTCACACACATCCTCCACACACACTCACACCTCCTCACATCTAGACACATATATGTAAGTATTTATATATGTAAGTAGTTATATATGTAGGTAGTTGCATATGTAAGTAGTTATATGTGTAGGTAGTTATATATGTAGGTAGTTATGAAGATAATATGGCGATGTCTCAAATTAGATCACAAGAAATAAACATTATACTAGGAAACTGCAATGCACAAGTAGGAAAATTACAAGTGGAGGATGTAGTGGGGAATTATGATTTAGGTACAAACTTGAAAGAAGCAAGCAACTAATAGACAAGGCAAATATCAAAGATATGATAACTGGAAGCACTAGGTCTAAACACCAAAAAGATAAAAAAAAATACCAAACTCATTTTACACATGGAAAAGCTCTGAAAAGAAAATACTCAACCAAATTGACTACATACTTATTAATAACAGATTTAGAAATGCGTTAATTAATTTAAAAACAATGCCTGGTGCTGACTGTAATAGTTATCAAGTTCCACTATGCGGACAAATAAAAGTAAGACTGAAGAAAGAAAGAAACCGGTTAAGTGCATGAATAAAGAGGTTAATAAAGAGGTTTTGAAGGTAGATAAATAAATTCAAGAACAATAAAGAGTTACTGTGAAAAATAGGTACAATGCAATAGCTAAAATACAGAGTATAAACGAACCATGGGAAATGTTAAAGGACTCAATTAATCAAACAAGCAAAGAAATATTACCGAAGAGAAGTCACACAGGTAAGAAAAAATGGGTGACTGGAGAAATGTTAAAGTTGATGGACAAAATAAAACAGAATAAAAATAACAAACAAGAATATGCTAAGATTAATAAAGAAATAAGAGATAAATGTGTGAAGGCAAAAGAAAGTTCGTTAAACCAGCAGTGCAAGAAAACTGAATAAAATTCTATTAAAAATACAAATTAAAAAAAAAAAAACATGTACAGACGAATCAGTGAGCTCGCGGGAAGAAAAGTAAGTTTAAATTCAAAAACAGGAAAGATATTATTAGAGAAAATTATTGCTATAATAAAGTGGTGGAATGAGTATATTAGAGAATCATATGATGGAGAAAGGGAAGATTTACAGAAGAAAGTAATTTAAAACGTCCATCTAATCTAAAAGAAGAAGTCGCTGACGCCGTGAAACATGTGAAGAAAGGAAAAAACAACTTGGCAAGAAGGAATCACAATACAAGAATTAGAAATACTGGTATAATTTAGAGTAGATTAGGGTGGCAGGATAGGGGTATTCCCTATCAAAGGATTGATGATTGATTGATTGATTGATTTAGGAATCGACATCACAGCATTCGGGGCATTCCCATAAATGCTCCATCCCCATCCTCAGCAGCCAGCGAAGAGTTCCAACACTAATAGTACCAGTAGCAATCTGATTATAAGTCCGTCTCGCCTTCCCTCTGAGCGTTGAGCGTCGGCCAGATCCCCACATCACTCGTCGCTGTCTCATTCTTGCCAGACCATGGTAATCCATTTGCTCCTCCGAGGTGTGCACGTGCTCCCACAAGGCCGCAACCACGTCTGCCTTATCATGTATCAGTACTCCACCAAGTTCTGCAGAGCCAGCCAATCTGTCCACCTGTTCATTTCCCAGCACACCGGCATGCCCCGGAGAAAGGATCCAGGCGATGCTTGTCACCCGTGACCTCCGAAGCGAAGCAAGCCACTCCGCACGAAGCCTGCCCGTCCTCACCCTCGTCAGCATGCTTTCTGAGTCAGTTACAATCACGATGTGTGTGTGTGTGTGTGTGTGTGTGTATGTGTGTGTGTGTGTGTGTCGTATTCTCCATCCAGCGGAGAGCCGCAGTGACTGCCTCCACTTCCATTCTTAAGCTGGATGTTGTGGTATCATATGCCAGGCTCTCCTGCCCCAAACATCAACCATTAGCTTTGGCTATGAACCCCCAGCCACTTCTCTCACCGCTTGACACCGAACCATCTGTGTAGATAATCACATCACTCGAGTGAGCATTGTCCTGAATTAGTTGCTGGATTTCCACTTCCGTGGCCCCTGCTGGCCACTCCCTGCACTCCCGGCTTAATGTGATTATAACTCTGCACAAGTCTGACTGCTCCGCTGGCACTCTGACCCACTCCTCTCCACGCCTAATGTTCTCCAAGGGGCACACCTGTCTGATCGTATCCTCCGCCTGAGCCATCCATGATTTCCCTCTTATCAGTCGCTGACCCTTAACTCTCCCTATCAAAGGAGAGGTAAGGTGCCTCCTTCCCTCCGCTAGCCTACGGGACACCCTTGGACAAGGTGGAGTACCCGTTTAGGCACCCGATCAGGGTTACTGAAAAGCCATGGGTGCTGGTGGTGGATGAAGTTGAAGAGCAGCCGACAGATAGTTGTAGGTTATGGTCTCCAGCTTCACGACGGTAGGCAGAGGATCTCTTTTTTGGGAGATATTGGCTACGGTCTTCGACCAGTATGGTCACTGCTAGGAAGGAAAGCAATGGCAAACTACCTTCTTTACATATGCCAAGAATATCATGTACTGCATGCAGTCTTATCGATAATCAGAGAAACGGCGTAAATAGGTGCTCCATAGGACAAGGTCGCAACCACATCTGCTTTGTCATCCATCAATACTCCACCAAGTTTTGCCGAGCCAGCCAATCTATCCGCCTGTTAATTCCCCAGGACACCAGCATGCCCCGGAGAAAAGATCCAGACAATGCTTGTCACCCGTGACTTCCGAACGAACGAACGAACGAACAGACTTTATTTTCAAAGGGTAACAACTTGGGCACGCAGGCCCGTCTTACATTCGGCCCTTCCAATCACTCATCTTTCTTACATCAACAGTGCATAGGAAAAAACATTGTCACATGAATTTTGTAAACATAATTTAGAGAAAGTCTTCAAGAAATGCAAGAATTCTGAAGTAAATATCATAATGGGTGACTTGAATGCCAAAGTTGGAAATCAACAGGACGGATGCATAGTAGGCAAGTATGGACTAGGGGAACAGAATGAAAGAGGTTGCAGACTTGTACAGTGGGCAAGAGAGCAAGATTTTATTATTGGAAACACCTGGTTTCAACAGCACCCAAGGAGATTATGGACATGGGGGAGTCCTGATCATAAGGTCAGAAATCAGATTGATTATATCCTCATCAACAGAAGATTTCGAAATGCCTTAAAAGTCGCAAAAACTATACCAAGCGCAGACTGCTACAGCGACCATAGATTAATCTTAAGCAATTTACATATAAAATTAAAGAAAGTCAAATATTCACCAAGAAACACAAAATTTGATCTACAAGCACTGAAGATTGATTGATTGATTGATTGATTTAGGAATCGACATCACGGCATTCGGGACATTCCCATAAGTGCTCCGTCCCCATCCTCAGCAGCCAGCGAAGAGTTCCAACACTAATAGTACCAGTAGCAATCTGATTATAAGTCCGTCTCGCCTTTCCTCTGAAGAGTGAGGAAATAAAAGATAAATTCAATGTAGAGGTAAAGAACAGATTCGATGCATTGTCCGATATGGAAATATTATTTCAAGACGTCAGTGACCAATGGGAGCTACTGGAACTATTGGTGTTGGAACTCTTCGCTGGCTGCTGAGGATGGGGACGGAGCGCTTATGGGAATGTCCCGAATGCTGTGGTGTCGGTTCCTAAATCAATCAATCAGTGACCAATGGGAAATTTTAAAGAAATCATTCAACCAAGCTGCAGAAACAACCATCCCAAAAATTAAGATAATAGGACGCAAGAAATGGATGACGGAAGACATCTTAAAACTCATGGAAGTAAGAAGAAATAACAAAAATAACAAGGAAAAATATGGAGAGATTCATAGGAAAATTAGGAAGCTATGCAAAGAGGCTAAAGAAACATGGCTTGAGGAAAATTGCAATGAATTTGAACATCAACACAACACCCGGAATACCAAATTAATGCACAAAAGAATTAATGACATCACTAACAAAAGAACACACACATCAACGGGTTGCCTAAAAACCAAAGATGGCAAAATCATAATAGAAAAAGATCAGATTTTACATGCGTGGTCAGATTATGTGAAAGACCTTTATGATGATACAAGAGAAGAACAATATAATCATCGGAATAATAATGAAGGATAATCAATTTTGAAGATAGAAGTTAAGAATGCTCTTAACCATATGAAAACTGGCAAGACCCCGGGTACAGATAACATCACAGTAGAAATGATCAATGCCTTAGAAGAATATGGAATTGACCAAGTCACCAGGCTGCTGAACGCAATATACGATACTGGGGATATACATCCTGAATTATGTAATTCTATATTTATTGCAATCCAGAAGAAATCAGGAGCCATGGAATGCAATCAACATAGAACAATTAGTATAATGAGCCACATCACAAAGATTCAGCTGAGAATTATCATGTAAAGAAAATACAACCCAAAATAGGAGAAGAACAATGTGGGTTTGTAGAAGGCAAGGGCACAGTAAATGCTGTGTATATACTAAGAACAGTAATTTAGCGTTCTATAGAATTAAAGAAAGATCTATATCTTTGCTTTATTGACTACACAAAGGCTTTCGATAAAATGAGACATGTCGACATGATACGGATGCTTGAAGATCTACAAATTGATGGAAAAGACCTTAGACTTGTAAAAACATATATTGGAAACAACAGTCTGCCATCAGAATTGATAATGATGTAGGCCAATATCAGCCTATTAAAAGAGGCATGAGACAGGGATGTGTAAAGTCTCCAGATCTTTTTTCCCTTTACAGTGAAAATATATTAAAAAATATAGAAGATATGGAAGGAATTAACATTGGGGGACGATACATCAATAACATTAGATATGCAGATGATACAGTCTTAATTGCTGACAATGAACAGGACCTGCAAAATTTAGTAGATGCGGTTGTTGCACACAGTTAACAACTAGGGTTAGAACTGAATAGTAAGATAATAAGACACAGATTATGGTCGTCACTGGGAAGAAGGAAATACCACAATGTGATATACGAGTAGATGGACATATTCTTAAACAAGTGAATCGATACTGTTATCTCGGCACAGTCATAACATCTGATGGGAGATGCCTTGAAGAAATTAGAACAAGAATTGCCATTGCGATAGGGTAGCCTTTTGCAAGATGAAAAACATACTGACCAACAAAAAGATATCAATTGAAACGAGAAAAAGAGTGTTGAGATGCTACATAGAACCTATACTTTTGTATGGATGTGAAGCGTGGACAATAAGCAGTCAAGCTGAAAAACAGCTAATGGCTGTGGAAATGTGGTTTCTGAGGAAAATGCAAAGAATACCATGGACAGATAGAAAAACCAACGAACAAGTCCTTCAAGAAACAAATGAAGATCATAAACTGATTAGAGTCATTAGTCATTTCGACAGTTAAAATGTTTTGGGCATGTTATGAGAAGAAATGAATTGGAGAACTTGGTGACAACTGGCAAGATCGAAAGGAAGAGACCAAGGGGAAGACCTAGAAGCAAATACCTGGATGGCTTGGCCGAGTGGCATGGTCGAAACAGTAACACAGAGCTGATCCACGACTCTGGCGATCGAGTGAGATGGCAGAACATGACCGCCCACGCTTACCGGCATGGCACATAATGGATGGATTTGAATAGATATATTAACGAAAATGTTGAATGATATTTACAGCAGTGGATATTTAACGAGCCATATGCTGAAATCTGTATATGTTGTTTGTCCATCAAGAATGATGACGACCATTTATTTCATCCAGTGGGGTTGAAAGTATGGAGCCGTGAGTTCTAAGATGGCTGATAAGGCCTATTTTGCTTAGAATGTATGGGACAGAAATGGAATAAGCCTGCAAACAAAGATGAAATTCTACAAAGCAGTCGCATTATCCACACTGCTGTTTGCTTATGCCGGTCTTCGTGGCGTAGAATTTACGGATACGATCCGTAATCGCGTCTACCAAAGTTCGAAACACAGAGATGCTGGTTTTTTGAAAAAAAGATATAGGTGCAGGGCGTTTAGGAAGCAATGGCAAACTATTGAACGTAAACCTTTCGCAGGAATCACGAACAGCCAAAATGATGGGGCTGACTGCAACGTAATGTGAATGACATGCAACTAAATTTTTAAACATGCTTGTGAAACCTGGACTGTCTACCAGCGACACGCCAGGAAATTAAACCACTTCCACACAGTCTGCCTTAGCAAGCTATTGAAGATTAAATGACAAGACAAGATCCCAGACACCGCAGTCCTAGAAACAGCGTCCATGCCCAGTATCCACACTCTACTAATGAAGAATCAGTTTCGCTGGGCTGGTCACTTGACTCGCATGCCAGATCGCAGGATCCCTAAACGAATATTTTACAGCGAGCTGAGTTGTGGTAAACGCTCACAAGGAGGCCAGAGGAAACGCTTTAAAGACACTCTGAAGATTTCACTAACAGTTTAAAAAAAAAAATTCATAACGACACTTGGGAGACTGCTGCCAAAGACCGAAATTCGTGGCGTTCATCATAACCCATGGGTGTAGTCACTTGTGAAGCAAACAGGACTGCAAGAGCTGTGAAAAAAGACTGGACAGAAAAACTACTGCAGGAGATCCTCTTCCTGGAATGTCAAGCAATTTTTGCCCACATTGTCAAAGAACATTTCGAGCCAAAATAGGCCTTACCAGCCATCTTAGAACTCACGGCTGCAAACTTTCAACCCTACTGGCTGAAATGAATGGTCGTCTTCATTTTTGATTGACAAACACCATATATGTAGGTAGCTATATATGTAGATAGTAATATAAGTTGATAGTAACATATGTAGATAGTTATATATGTAGATAACTATATATGAAGGTTGTTGGGTTTGTAATCCGTTACGTTTTTATATAGGTGGATGTGTAGATAGTTATATACGTAGGCAGTTGGATATGTAGGTAGTTACATTTTGAACTAGGTGGATATGTAGATGGTTATATTTGTAAGTAGCTAGGCGTGTGGATTAAGAGATATGATGGTAGCTAGATATGTAGGAAGGGAGGTCTGTAGATAGTTTAGTTAGTGGCATATCCTCTACAGGACGTAGCAGTAAACTATGCTAGTTGTACATTCTAAAATGTTCCCAGTTCATAAAGATCATATCTGTGCATCCCCATTCAGTCAAACGTATGATGGAATCAATCACCCGGAGCATATTTGCACACCCATTCAACTTTGTATGAAAGAAAAGAAGAGAAATGTAAATGTTTGTGTAATCTATAACTTACCTACCTTGGCTGTGGCAGTTTTTGCTAAAGCTCTCTGTTCACATATTCCTCGATTGGACACGCGATATATGGCAATAGTTCAAAGGTATACAAAGAGTTCGTGAATGACAGCGTAACGTAACAGGCACTCGACACCATTTCATTTCTACACAGCTGATGATCTATCTATCTATCTATCTATCTATCTATCTATCTATCTATCTATCTATCTATCTATCTATCTATCTATCTATCTATCTATCTATCTATCTATCTATCTATCTATCTATCTATCTATTTATCTATCTATCTATCTATCTATCTATCTATCTATCTATCTATCTATCTATCTATCTATCTATCTATCTATCTATCTATCTATCTATCTATCTATCTATTTATCTATCTATCTATCTATCTATCTATCTATCTATCTATCTATCTATCTATCTATCTATCTATCTATCTATCTATCTATCTATCTATCTATCTATCTGGCGTGGGTGAATGAGAGAATGCATGAAAAAGTGTGGATGTATGTGTGTGCATGTCTGTATGTGTGTATGGGTGTATATGTGTGTGTGTACATGTGTGTATCTGTGTGTGCCTCTGTGTGTATGTCTGTACGTGTGCTAAGGTGTGCGTTCATGTGTTTATATGCGTTTATATGCATGTGCGTGTGTATATGTGTGTATGGATGAGTGTGTGTGTGTGCTCGTGTATGTATTGTATATCTGTGTGTGTGTAAGTGTGCATGCATGCAGTGTATGCGAGGAAGTGTATATTTGGGTGTTATGTGAATACGTGTGCGTAAGTTAGTTAGTTAGTTAGTCGCAGTTCCAACTTCACAGCAACGGGTCGTCCCCATTATGCTCCGTTCCCGTGCCAGTGAATATCATACAAAACGCTACCCACTGCCCAATGTGAAAAGTGGAAAAGACAGGAGTCTCGACAAACAACAGCCCGCACAGATGCACTGTGCATAATGCCGCAGCCAGAATGTCAACACAATAGTCCCCCACAAAACACCCAGTTCATTTCTGATGGAATCTGCAGTCATTTTCCAATCTGGATGTTTCCTAGATGTTCATCCACACAGTCCACGAAATGCAGTTCATCGTCGATGGTAGTGGCAGTCAACCAGAAGCCCAGCAGCCACGCATTTCTGCATAAGGCAAAAACCGGTCAACTCTGGGATGTAGCCATCTGCCATCGCTCCGAACAGGCAGTCACGTTCCAAAAAACCTCGGGCAGATTCAAAAGCATTTCACACGAAACTCACAGCTCACAGTGTCGCGCCACGGAATCATCAAGCCTCCTTAGTCGCCTCTTACGACAACGTGGTAGGCTGCAGTGTTGCTATTCTTTGCTTCCCTTATGGGCCCCGGCAACACACGGGAAGTGTGCGTAAGTATGTGGATGTGTGTAGGTGTGTGTATGTGCGTGGGTATATGTGTGTATTTGCGTGTGTATGTTGTGTGTGGGTGTGTGTATGTACATGTGTGTGAGAGAGAAGAGAGAGAGAGAGAGAGAGAGAGAGAGAGAGATAGAGAGAGAGAGAGAGAGAGCGAGAGAGAGAAAGAGAGAGAGAGAGAGAGAGAGAGAGAGAGAGAGTTGAGCGCACGCATGTCATCTAACATGCTGTTCCATATGTTTTGTGTATTCTCATTTTCATTTTGGTACACTTGATTTTAACATGCATAAAATGAATTCATGTAAATTACTGTAGAGTAAGTGAGAGAGTCAAGCCATGGAAGCAGGTGGTGGATTGGACTTGGGAGCAGCCGACAGATTGTTGTTGGTTATGGTTTCAAGTCAGTGACAGTGTGCATAGGATCTCTCAGTAGAGACAAGGGCTACGGTCATCCGATCAGTATGGTCACTGCCAGGAAGGAAGAATGGTAGACTTCCCTCCTTATTGATTCCCGGGCAGAGGAGGCTCGTCAGCCTTGGTTGGTATCTCTTCTAAGAGAGGGAACTCTAAATCTCAAACCTCCGCTGCCTTGCGGGTATACCCATATGGGAAAGTCTTCGGGAGTAAACCCTGAGGACAAATCCGGCGATGGAGTCCCTAAGGCAGTTCCATATTGTAAACAACATAGTTCTGGCAACTCCTGCGACGGCACCGATGCCAAGTTGCATTGGCTACTGCCTTTCCCTTGGTCAACATCGGCGACGTGGAGAGGGGGAACTTGCTACTGGGCAACAGCTGGTTCTCCAATTTTCATTGCCCAGGATTGTGCCCTGAAGAGGTCACTTCAGCACCGCGTAAAGCGGTGACACAACACGGGAAGCAGCATTTACCGGTTATAAGTCTTAATGCTTGATTGGCGTAGAGCAAGGCGCCAGGGGCTACTTCCGACGGTGGGAGAGATCATCGTATCTCACTAGACAGCTACCGCCCGCCTAAGCTGGGCAGCACCCCAGTCAATAAGGTGTTGTCTCGCCACGGTTCATCTGCTCCTGAGGGTGTGTGGAGCTTAGGGGAAAATCCTGACACATGGACCGCAATCTATACACCTAGCAACAAGAAAAAAACAAAACAACCGGCCCTAAGGCTGGGAACATGGAACGTAAGAACCATGACCCCTGGCATCTCAGACGATCTAAACGAGATTGTGGATGCCAGCAAAACTGCAGTGATAAACAACGAACTACTAAGACTGGGGATAGACATTGTCGCCCTGCAAGAGACCAGACTGCAAGAATCTGGAAGCATCAAGGAGAGGGACTTCACTTTCTACTGGCATGGAAAGCCGTGCGGAGAGGCTAGGGAGCATGGAGTTGGCTTCGCTATCAGAAACAAGCTGCTTAATTCCATCATATCACCAAGTGATGGCACTGAAAGAATACTGAAGCTCCAACTCCAGACAGAGGCAGGCCCAGTTAGTATTATAAGCGTTTACGCCCCAACACTAACTGCAGCATCAGAATCTAAAGACAAGTTCTATGACCACCTTAGCAAAGAAGTCAGTGAAACACCAGAGAAACAACATCTTTTTATCCTGGGGGATTTCAATTCCAGGGTTGGCTCTAACCACAAATCGTGGTCTTCATGTCTAGGACAGTTTGGCGTTGGGAAGATCAATGACAATGGACAACGTCTCTTGGAATTCTGCAGCCACCATAATCTGTGCGTGACCAACACCTTCTTTGACACGAAACCTCAACACAAGGTGTCATGGAGGCACCCCAGATCAAAGAACTGGCACCAACTCGACCTGGTGCTCACTAAACGCAGCAACCTCCGCAATGTACGGCTGACTCGCAGCTACCATAGTGCTGACTGCGACACCGACCATTCACTCGTCTCCAGCAAGGTGAAGATAAAGCCCAAGAGAATCTACAGAAGCCGAACAGAAGGAAGACCACGCATCGACACCAGCGGCACTCAAAACAAAGAGAAGGTCAACAAATTCATGCAGGCTCTAGCGGATACTCTGCCTGGCCCCACAAACGGAAATTCCACCGAGAGATGGAGTCATTTTCGCGACACCATCTACAATACAGCACTATCAACATTTGGCAAGAAGCAAACTAAGTCAACCGACTGGTTTGAAGCACACTCTGAAGAGATGCTCCCAGTCCTGGAGATAAAGATAGATGCATTATCAATGTATAAAACATCACCTTCAGAGAAAACACTGCAGGCATTGCGAAAGGCCAGAAATAGAGTACAACAGATGGCAAGAAGATGTGCGAACAGGTACTGGCTACAGCTCTCTGCTCAAATTCAAACTTGTGCAGACGCCTGGAAATATAAGAGGAATGTACGAGGGCATCAAGCAAGCTGTCGGTCCATCAAAAAATAAGATGGCCCCTTTACGATCAACTGAGGGGGTAATCATAAATGATCGAGCGAAACAAATGGATCGCTGGCAGCGAAGAAGCTCTGGAAGCCATCGATCAACAGTCCGCCATGCGTGCCCTGGATAACGAACTTGCCTCACAGAAATCAGCGAAGCACTAGACTCTCTCAAATCCGGCAAGGCGCCTGGAAAAGATAGTATCCCACCTGAGATTTTAAAATGTAGCAAAGAAACAATCATCCCAGAACTGTATGCAATATTTCAGCTCTGCTGGAAAGTAAAATCAATACCACAAGATATGAAAGACGCAAACATCGTTACCCTTTATAAAAACAAAGGCGACAGAAGCGACTGCAACAACTATCGCGGCATTTCCCTACTCAGCATTACAGGCAAGATTTTTGCCAGAGTAATCCTTAAAAGATTACACATTCTTGCTGAAAGAATCTACCCCGAATCGCAGTGCGGATTTAGACCCAACAGTTCCACCATCGATATGATTTTCTCACTCCGGCAGCTCCAAGAGAAGTGCAGAGAACAGAGGAAGCCATTATATATTGCCTTCATTGACCTCACAAAGGCATTTGACCTCGTGAGCAGAAGCGGCCTTTTTAAGGTCCTTGAAAAGGTTGGATGTCCACCCACCCTTCTTAGTCTCGTGAAATCATTCCACGAAAACATGCAGGGGACCATTTTATTTGACGGCTCAACATCCCAGTCATTCAGCATCAGCAGCGGAGTAAAGCATGGCTGCGTGCTTGCTCCTACACTCTTCGGTATCTTCTTCGCTGTTCTCTTAAGGCAGGCATTTGGGACTGCCACTGAAGGCATATACCTCCACACAAGATCTGATGGCAAACTTTTTAACATATCAAGACTCAAGGCAAAGACCAAAATAAGATCAAGATGCGTAAGAGAACTACTTTTTGCAGATGATGCAGCACTGACTACTCATACAGCAGAAGATCTCCAAAGGCTCATAGATCGTTTTGCAGCCGCCTGCAAAGACTTTGGGCTCACCATCAGCCTACATAAAACACAGGTGATGGAACAAGATGCTGATGCGCCTCCGCAATCAAATTTTCTAATTACGAATTGAAGGTCGTCCACGAGTTTGTGTATTTGGGGTCGACAATATCAGATAATCATTAGAGACAGAAATCGACAGACGCATTGGAAAGGCAGCCACAACATTTTCCAGGCTAGCTAAAAGAGTTTGGGAGAATAATAGACTAACAGAGCGTACAAAAGCTCAAGTATATAAAGCTTGTGTTGTTAGCACACTACTCTATGGGTCTGAATCCTGGACCCTGTACTCAAGACAGGAAAGGAAGTTGAATTCCTTCCACATGAGATGTCTGAGACGTATCCTGGGCATAACATGGAAGGACCACATAACAAACAAACAGGTGCTTGAAAGAGCAGATATTACCACAGTGCACACCCTCCTCAAGCAGAGACGCCTCCGGTGGTTGGGCCACGTATCTCGAATGGAGGATGAACGTATTCCCAAAGATCTCCATTACGGAGAACTAGCCACAGGAAAGAGGCCAACCGGAAGACCCCAAATGCGGTATAGAGATGTGTGTAAACAAGATATGAAAACCGTTGGAATAGATCCAGACACGTGGGAGAGAGTTGCAACAGACAGATGCTCCTGGAGAAGAGATGTACGAAACGGACTGGTGCTCTTTGAGCGCAATCTGATCCAACAAACTGCAGATAGGCGGCACAGGCTCAAAGCGTAGTCACTTACTGCGGGACCTGCCTCGTCTCACAGATGCGGAAACTGTGACAGAGATTGTCACTCTCGCATTGGACTATACAGTCACCAGCGGTGCTGCCAGGCACCTCCCAAGCGGCACAACTCTAAAGTCCTTCAGGACTGAAAGAGGCCTACTACTACTAAGTGAGAGAGTGAGTGTGAGTGAGAGAGAGAGAGTGAATGAGTGTGAGAGTGTGTGTATGTAAAGAGAGAGAGAGAGAGAGAGAGAGAGAGAGAGAGAGAAAGAGAGAGAGTCATGTAACATGCTATTCCATATTTCTTATGCATTCTCATCTTTCATATTACAATGTATCATTTTGTATGCCACTTGATTGTCCTGTAACATGCCATTCCATATTTGTTTTTTAAATTCTCATCTTATCATTTTGTATGCCACTTGATTTTATCATGTATAATATAACATTACTGTGATGTGAGTGAGAGAGTTAGGGAGAGAGAGAAAGAGAGTGCAAGAGAGAGCGCAAGAGAGAGAGAGAGAGAGAGAGAGAGAGAGAGAGAGAGAGAGAGAGAGAGAGAGAGAGAGAGTTGAATTGCATCACTAATTTTTACGCTACATAATGTATATGTACAATTTTTTCTCCACTTCTTGCAATTGCGAGAATTATCACGACAATCGACAGTGTCTCAATTGTGTGTAAAGTGTGGGAGTTTGTTCTTATTAGTTTCAGTGATCATGTGAGGCAGCATGTATTTGTCTAGATGTGAAGATGTATGTATGGGTGTGTATGTGAGGGATATGTGTGTGTGTGTGGGGAATGTGTGTGTGCCTGTGTAATATATATATATATATATATAGAGAGAGAGAGAGAGAGAGAGAGAGAGAGAGAATTGCGTGCTCCCATGTCCTGTAACATGCCATTCCATATTTTTTGTGTTTTTTCATCTTTCACATTATCATTTTGTATGTATGACACTTGAGTTTATCATGTATAATATAACATTACTGTAATGTGAGTGAGAGCGTTGGTGAGAGAGAGAGAGAGAGAGAGAGAGAGAGAGAGAGAGAGAGGGAGGGAGAGGGAGGGAGGGAGGGAGAGAGAGAGAGAGAGAGAGAGAGAGAGAGAGAGAGAGAGAGAGAGAGTTGAATTGCATCACTAATTTTTAAGTTACAAAATGTATATGTACAATTTTTCTCCATTTTCTTTACAATTTTGCGACAATGCTCACAACAATCGTCACTGTATGTGTGTGTAAAGTGTGGAAGTTTGATCATAATAGTAGGTTGGTGGATGGGGGGGGGGATGTGTGTGTGGGTAGATTCGTGATGTGTGTGGGTGGGCTAAGGATGTGTGGGTGGGCGGGGTGGGATTATGTGGGTGTGTGATTTGTGTGTGGGTGCGTGCGAGATGTATGGGTTGGCAGGGAGATGTGTTTGTGGGTGGGGATATGTGTTTGTCTAGGTGGTTGTGGGTGAGTGGGTGGAGGAGGATATGTTGGTGGATGATTGATGGTGGGTTATGGGATGGGTGGGGGTATATATGTGGGTGGGGAGATGTGGGTTTGGGGATATGTGGTGTGTGGGAGATGTGGGTTGTGGGTTTGGGGATGTGTGTGCGGGTGAGGGATATGTATGGGTGTGGGATGTTTGGGTGGATGAGTGGGCAGTGTGTGTGGGTGAGAGATGTGTGGGTGAATGTGTGTGGGGGATGTGTGTGGGTTGGGGGAGGGGTGCGTGATGGGTGTGGGTGATGGATTTGGAGATGTGTGTGTGGGTGGGAAATATGTCTGGCTGGGTGTGGTGTGTGTGGCTGGATGGAGGATGTATGTGTGGGTAGTGAGGGTGATTGTAGTTGGGGGATGTGTGGATTGGTAGGAGATGTGTGGATAGATGTGGGTGATGGATGTGTCTTTGGGATGTGTGTGGGTGTGGTGTTGTGTGGGAGGGGAACTGGATGTGGATAAATGATGTTTGTGTGGGTTGGTGAAGGTGTGGTTGGGTTTGCGGGTGGGTGAAGGTGTGGTTGGGTTTGCGGGTGGGTGAAGGATGTGTGTGAGGGTGGGGATGTGTGCTTAGATGGGTGGTTGGGGTGTGTGAGTGTGGGTGGGTAGATAGGAGATGTATGTGTTGATGAGTGGGTAAGGGATGTGTGGGTGTTAGTGGTTGAGGGATAAGTACGTGTGTCTAGGGATGTGTGAGTTGATGAATGTATGGGTTGGGGATGTGTGTGCGTGGATGGGAGGTGTGTGTTTGTGAATGGGGAATGTGTTGGTGGTGGTGATGTGTGTGAGGGATGTTTGTATGGGTGGGGAGACTGTGCGTGGGTGGGGATGTGTGTGTATATGGGTAGGGGTGTGTGGTTAAGGGATGTGTGGCTGAGAGAATGGGTGGATGGAGGATGTGTGGTTGGGTAGAGGATGTGTTGGTGGGTGATTGTATATGAGTAAGGGTGTGTGGTTAAGGGATAATTGGTTGGGGGATGGGTGGGTAGAGGATGTGTGGGTGGGTAGAGGATATGTGGGTGGGTGAGTGTGTCCAGGTTAGGAGATGGTGGGGGATGTTTGTAGGTGTGGGCTCGGGATCTGTGAGTGGGCTGGGGGAGATGGGAGATTATGTGGGTGAGTGCGGAATTTGTGTGTGGGTAGGTGCGGAATATGAGAGTTGACGGGGAGATGTGTGTGTGGCTGAGGAATGTGTGTTTGGCTGGGTGGTTGGAGGTGTGTAGGTGGAGGAGGATATTGGGTGAGTGATTGTTGGTGGGAAATGGGACGGGTAGAGGATATGTGAGTGGGTGTGGAGATGTGTGTAGGTGGGGGATGTGTGTAGGTGGGGGATGTGTGGGTTATTGAATGTATGTGTGCTTGGGGTGTGGGTGGATGGGATGTGTGGTGGGTGAGAGGTGTGTGTGGGTCGGGAGATGTGTAGGTGTAGGGATGTGGTGGATGGGTGGGGAATGTATTGTATGTGTGTGTGTGGTTGGGTGGGGGAGTTGGAGTGAATGGGGGATGTGTGGGTGGGTGGTGGATGTGTCTCACAACATAGTAATTTGCATTGTTTATCATTACAAAATTCATGTGACAATGTTTTTTTCCTATGCACTGTTGATGAAAGAAAGATGAGTGATTGGAAGGGCCGAATGTAAGACGGGCCTGCGTGCCCAATTTGTTACCCTTTGAAAATAAAGTCTGTTCGTTCGTTCGTTCGTTCGTTCGTTCTCTCTCTCTCTCTCTCTCTCTCTCTCTCTCTCTTTCTCTCTCTCTCTCTCTCTCTCTCTCTCTCTCTCTCTCTCTCTCTCTCTCACTAACTCTCTCTCACACATCACAGTAATGTTATATTATGCATGATAAAATCAAGTGGCATACAAAATGATAAGATGAGAATAAACCCCCCCCCCCCCCCCCCCCACCAAAAAAATGGAATGGCATGTTACAGGACAATCAAGTGGCATACAAAATGATACCTCGTAATATGAAAGATGAGAATACATAAAAATTATGGAATAGCATGTTACATGACATGAGAGAGAGAGAGAGAGAGAGAGAGAGAGAGAGAGAGAGAGAGAGAGAGAGAGAGAGAGAGAGAGAGAGAGAGAGAGAGAGAGAGCTAAGCGCAAACATGTCATTATGCCATATTTTTTTCTGTATCCTCATCATTCATATTAGCATTTTTACTGCCAATTGGATTTAACATGCACTGCTTATTTCACAATGTTTATGTCAATTCCATGAATTATTTTACTGAATTGCACGACTATTTTTTTTTTTTTTTTTTCGTTACACAATGTACAACATACTTTCAGCACCATTTCCCATAATTTCCATGTTTTCCCATTGTTTCCCAATTTTAAATATTCTCTATATAAGGATGCTCACGATAGTCGACATTGTGTGCGTGTTAAAAGTGTGGGAGTTTATTCGTATTAGTTTTAGTGATTATGTGAGGCAGCGTGTACGTGTGTGGATGGATGGGTGTGTGTATGTGTGTCTATGTGTGTCTATGTGTGTGTGTTTATATGTGTGGATGTATGTGTGTGTGCATGTCTGTATGTATGTATGAGTGCATATGTGTGTGTACATGTGTGTATGTGTGTGTTTGTGTGTGTATGTATGTACGTGTGTTTATGTATGCGTACATGTGTGTTTATATGTATGTGCGCGTGTATATGTGTGTGTGTTTGTGCGTGTGTATGTGTGAGTATGTTCGTGTGTATATGCGTATATGTTTGTGTGTATGTGTACATGCATGCAGTGTATGCGAGGGAGTGTGGGTGTGTATGAGGCATGTGTGTGTGTGTCTGGAGGAATGTGTGTGTGGAGGGGTTGTGCGTGAGTAGATGGGTGATGTGTGGATGGGTTAAGGGACGTGTGGTCGGTGGGGTGTGTGTGTATGTGTGACGTATGTTTGGGTGATTGTTGGAAGTGTTGGGGTGTTGATGGGTGAGGGTGGGGGTTGTGTAGGTGGGGAATGTGCTTGTGTGGGTGAGTTGGTGAGGGATGCGTGGGTGAATGGGTGTGTAGGAGATATGTATGGATTGGGGATGGGTGTGTGTTTGGTGTGGGGGAATGGGTGTAGGGATGTGTGTGCGGGTGGTTGGGTAATTGTGGGTGGATGGAGGATGTATGTGTGGGTGGTGCGTGTTTTTGTAGGTGGGGTATATGTGGGTGGGTGGGGAGATGTGTGTGCGTGGGTGAGGGATGTGTGGGTGGGGATGTGTATGGGGGATGCTGTTTGGGAGTGTGTGTGTATGAGGGTGGGGGATAGTATATGGGTGGGGTGTTGTGTGGGAGGGGAGATTGTGTGGGTGAGGGATGTGTGTGGGTAGATGGGGTAGGTGTGATTGGGTGTGGCATGTGCGGGTGGGTAAAGGATGTGTGAGGTGTGTTTGGCTGGGCCGATGGTGTGTGTGAGTGTGGGTGGGTAGATGAGAGATGTTGTGTTGATGGGTGCGTGAGGGATGTGTGGGTGTGAGTGGTTGAGGGATGCGCACGTGAGTGAGTGGATATATGTGGGAGATGAGTGTATGTGTTGGGGATGTGTGTGGAGGTTGGAAGATGTGTTTAGGTGGGGATGTGTGTGGGTGGGATGTGTGTGTTTGTGGATGGGGGATGTGTTGGTGGGTGGGATTTGTGTGGGGGAATGTGTGAATGGGTGGGGAGATGTGTGTGTGAGTGTATGGGTGGATTGTGTGTGTGGGTGGGAGATGTGTGGTTAAGGGATGTGTCATTGGGGGATGGGGGATCGGGGGCGGGTGTATGTTGTGTGGGTGGGTGAGTGTGTGTAGGTTAAGGGTGTTTTTATAAGTGTCTGTATGGTGGGTATGTGGGTGGGCGGGTGGGGGAGATTTGTGAGGGGATGTGTGAAAGTTGGGAGATGTGTGGGTGGATGCCAGTTTTGTGTGTGGATAGATGTGTGATGTATGGGTTGGCGGGATTATGTGTGTGTGTTGATGAGGATATGTGTGAAAATAGGCTACATTATATGTAAGACTTAGCAGACAGTTGGTGTGAAAATAGGCTACATTATATGTGACATTGAGCAGACGGCTGGTGTGAGAATAGGCTATCTTATTTGTGGGACCATGCAGACAGTATTCTTGAGACTGCAAAAATTATCTACGAGACTTGGCTAACAATACTCGAGGGCAAAGGTCACTGCCTCTGTGTGACTGGGCAACAAAAATACACTCACACACACACATCTCCCCACCCATACACACATCCCTCTCAAACATATCCCCAACCATACACACATCCCTTAAAAACACATTCCCGCCCACCAAAACATCCCCCATCCACAAACACAGACCTCCCACCCACACAAACACCACCCCCACACACATCCCCACCCACACACATCTTCCCACCCACACACACATTCCCGACCCATATACTCATCTCCCACATATATCCACCCACTCACGTACTCATCCCTCAACCACTCACACCCACACATCCCCCACCCATCAACACATACATCTCCCATCTACCCACCCACACTCACACACCCCATCCACCCAGCGAAACGTACATCCCCCACCCTCACATACATTCTTTACCCACTCTCACATTCTACACCCCACCTACCCACACACATATCCCTCACCCACACACATCTCACCTCCCACACAACACCCACCCATATACACATCCCCCACCCTCACCAACCATCCCCCACACGCATCCCTCATACACATCCCTACACACACACCCATCCCCCACCTACAAACACACTCACCACCCACACATACATCCTCCACCCACCCACAACTACCCCCCCCCCACACACACACCCACACACACCCACACAGACATATCCCCCACCCACACACACACATCCCCACACCCATCCCCAACCCACACACATCTCCATGGAGTTATACTTCTCCACAGCACAAAGCCTGTGCTGAAATATATAGACCATGTGTTAGTCATGCAGCATGATCGCTCTCTCGGCCTACCTAGTTCACTCCAGAGGCAAGGTAACACCAATACGTCTGGAACAAGATCAGCTGCAGAAGCTCTGGTGATCGTGTGAGATGGCGAAACGTGACCGCCCACGCTTATCGTCACGGCACATGATGATTATGACACCGTGTCTGTATTTAGTATATCTCACTTTTTCGCAGGAGTCACACAAACCTGTTTTCATTTCTTACTGTTATATCCTGCTGCAGCTGCGACTGCTCTTATCTATAACCAAACTACTTGATCTAGATACCAGCCCGCGGGAGTGTGCTAGCCTGGCTGAAGTCTCCGAGTTGATGTGGCAGGCGGACACATCCAGGCTGACCTTCGCAAACTCCACAGCTGCCGACACTCACGCTGATATCATAGTCGACTTTTGGCACGATCGACTGTTCCAGGTAGGCTGTCGCCATCTTGTTGTTTTTATGCATTAGAAAAATGTTTGCTATTGAACTCGTCAAATTGGAGGTCGTATACCAGGAAGGTCAAAATAGCACGAGAAATACATTCAAAGACATTGATTGGCACTTTTAGAAATAGTGGGCTGGGTACGAATTGTGTCTATTTCATAGCTGTGGGTTCTGGTTGGTTATAAATATGACTAATGAAGGTTATAAAAAGATGGCAAAAATGTCTTAAAGTCTTAAAAGTCGAGGGTATCGACTTAATTGCACCGGGTTTTATCCCCATAGGCTTGGTCTCATTCCGCAGGGTGGCCTGCCGAAAACATCACAGAAAGCACGAACTCCGTTGCTCTGGCGACGACCCCCAGGAGTCTCCGAGAAATATTCACTCGTGAACCGAAAGACGTAGCCCGAAATCGAAACAACAACCTTTGAAGCGCGAGGCAGACGACATGACCACTTCGCCACGGAGACTTCGGAGACAAAAGATGTCAGTTGCAACAAGAACAAGCGCGTTGGAGTGCTACATAGAACCTACACTTTTCTATGGATATAAGACGTCGGCAGTGAGCAGAGAAACTGAAACAAATTTAATGACAGTGGAGATGTGATTTCTCCGAAAAATGCAAAAAATACCATCCATCCATCTATTCATCCATCATCTGCCATGCCGGTAAGCGCTGGCGGTCATAATTCGCCATTTCACTCGATCACCAGAGTCGTGGATCAGTTTAGTCTTCTTGACTCGACCATGCCACGTGGTCAAGCCATCCAGGTATTTACTTCTCTGTCTTCACCTTATTCTCTTCACGTCGATCTTGCCAGTTGTCACCAAGTTTTCTAATTTATTTCTTCTCATTACATGTCCAAAAAATATACCATGCACGGACAGAAAAACTAATGAACAAGTCCTACAAATAACAAATGGAAACCCCCAAAAACAGCAAGTGAAAAGAGGTGTGGCCAAACAAAAACACTAAGCAGGATGCCAAAGAAGATTGATACTTATGGACTGAATGGTTCGAGTGCAATGATGATGATCTGATTGATTGATTGATTTAGGAACCGACATCACAGCATTCAGGGCATTCCCATAAGCGCTCCGTCCCCATCCTCAGCAGCCAGCGAAGAATTCTAACACCAATAGTACCAGTAGCAATCTCATTTTATGGCCGTCTCGCCTTTCCACTGATCGTCGAGCGTCGGCCAGATCCCCTCGTCACTACTCGCTGCCTCATTCTTGCCAGACCATGGTGATCCATTTGCTCCTCTGAGGTGTGCACGTGCTCTCACAAGGCCGCAACCACGTCTGCCTTGTTATCCATCAATAGTCCACCAAGTTTTGCAGAGTCAGCCAATCTGTCCGCCTGTTCATTCCCCAGCACACCGGCATGCCCCGGAGAAAAGATCCAGACGATGCTTGTCACCCGTGACTTACGAAGCGAAACAAGCCACTCTGTCCGAAGCTTGCCTGTCCTCACCTTCCTCGGCATGCTTTCTGAGTCAGTTACAATCACGATGTTTGTGTGTACCGTATTCTCCATCCAGCGGAAAGCTGCACTGACCGCTTCCACCTCCGTTCTTAAGCTAGATGTTGTGGTATCATATGCCAGGCTCTCCTGCACGAAACGTCGACCATTAGCTTTTGCTAAAAAAAAATCCAGGCACTTCTCCTACCTCTCAACACCGACCCATCTGTGTAGATAATCACAAACAAAACATCCACAATTATTTGCTGGATTTCCACTACCTTTCCTGCTGGCCACTCCCTGCACTCCCGGCTCAATGTGATTATAACTCAGGACAAGTCTGACTGGGACTCTGACCCACTAATCTCCTCGCCTAATGTTCTCCAAGATGCACACCTGTCTGATTGTATCCTCCACCTGAACCATCCATGATTTCCCTCTTATCAGTCGCTGACCCTTAACTGCGTCCAGCGCCTCATGCAATGGGTGGTCTGTGTCTGCAGCTACTCTGAGGTATGCCTTCGCCTGCATCACCTTGAGCCTACCAGCAACAGTCGGCAGACCAAGGATGTAACGCATACACACTACTGAGGTGTCTCTGGTGCATCCCAGAATGACCCGCATAGTTTCGTTCTGTATGCGCTCTAATTTCACCAGCTGACTCTCTGAGACAGTGAGCAGACCTAATCCATAATCAATTACTGAGAGGATCAAGTGCTGGTATAGTGTGAAAAGCATTCTCTCTGTTGACGCCTCTACCATCTATCGTGAGACTTGGGACATCAGCTCTCACAATCCTGTTGTCCAGAGAGCACCCCAAAAGCCGCATTTTCCGGGTGGATGACAGCAATAATTTCAGTGCACCAATCAATCACTTTGTCTACTGTCACCTGTAGCTCCTGGGCTGTTTGATCCCTATTTCTCCCCTGCCTGTATGCAAGAATATCATCTGCAAATATTAGTATCCTTAAAACCACTGGTGCTTCTAGGTTTGCAATCTTGCTCGTATACATATTAAAGAGCACCGGTGAGACTGCAGATCCGTGTGGCAGTCCCGGGGTTAACATATGTGGCTCTGAGGTCCATGTACCCAGACGGAGAGCAACCCGACGAGAGTGTAGGGCGGCTGCTATCCAGTTCACCAACTAGGGATTGACCCCCTTCTCCATCAGTGCGGTCATCAAAATATCATATCGAACTCTATTGTACGCATCCTCGAGATCAAGCGCTGTCGCCCTCGTCCCTGGAACCCCTCATAAACATCAAAGGCAAAAGTGGCTGCATTTGACCAGGTATCTTTTCCTGGCCTGTAGCTCCCCAGGCCTCTTGGAAGAAGCTTCCCGCTTTCCAAAACCTCTTGCAGCTTGACAGCAACTATCTTCTCTAGAACCTTCCCAAATGTATTGTGAAGGGTGATGATCCTAAAGCGATGGCGATCTGTCGACTAGCTAACTAATTAACTAACAAATGAAAGCAGTAAACTCATCTCATCTCATCTTGTTCCTCTTGTACCTTGCGGTGTCGAGGTGAAGAATAAACAGCGGGAGAGTGCCCGCTTATGGGCTTCATGTATGGATATTCCCATGGACTCTGCTATTCCCATGTCTATCGTTTACGTGGTCGGTCTCTTCTTCTGCTTTCATCTGGTCTGTAATCTCGTCAGAGAAATTAGACGTAGACAGTCAGAGTGTTTAGGCATGTTATGAGACGAAATAAACTAGACAAGCTAGTGACAATTGGCGAGACTGAGGGGAAAAGAGCAAAGGGTAGGCAGAGAAGCAAAGATTTGGATGGATTGGCCAAATGGAGTTCCGTAGAAGAGGACGACGACTGAGAAGAAGAAGAAGAAGAAGAAGAAGAAGAAGAAGAAGAAGAAGAAGAAGAAGAAGAAGAAGAAGAAGAAGAAGAAGAAGAAGAAGAAGAAGAAGAAGAAGGAGAAGAAGAAGAAGAAGAAGAAGAAGAAGAAGATGAAATTATGGGATATAATGTTTGTGTACACAGTATTGGCAGTGTAAGAGGCGAAGTTACGCCGCCTACTTCACACTCCGAAGGTCGTGGGTTCCATTCTGAATAAGTTTTTTCTCAGAGACCCTGGGGATCGTCGCTGCAGCTACGGAGTTCGTGCTTTGTGCGACTCTTCTGCCAAGCCGCCCTGGAGAAAGAGACCCAGTCAAATGGGATGAAACCCGGTGCAATGAAGTCGACCTTTTAAACGCTTGAATGGGTGTCTTCATTATTCAAGTTGACGACGGGTACATTGTTTTCAGTTATTACAGTATGTGTATTTCACTGCCATTCTGACGTCTGTTCACCGACCTGGAACCTGTGTACGGTATTTACATATGGTTGTTGTGTTTCCACAGAATCGTAATTGATTCAGTACCAACGAAAAAGCAGATTTGGACCACACATGGTACACAATCAAATGAACCAGTTATGTAATGTAAACGTCCGTTCACTAAGCATTGAAATGATGCAAGATGCCCCGAAACAAAACAAACAACACAATGACCATACTATGGCGATATATCGTCCTTCTGTCCAAATGGCAGGTCACGTGTGGCGATATAGTATCCTTCGGCATTGAATCAATTAAAATACGGTGTTTCCCCGAAATAAGACCTACCGCTAAAATAAGCCCTAGTTGAGATCGTCAGCGAGGCTGTGTGGTCTCGGTGTATGGTGTCCGCCTCGATTTCTGGAGGTCCCCGGTTCAAGCCCCGGAGAAGACCGGTATTTATTTCACGTGGACTTCTAGTAATAAAATGTCCTCCGATCTCTGGGTAGTGAGATCGGACTCCCGTGTGTATTGTTGCGCCCGTAAAATATCCCTTGGCAGTTGGAAATCGATAAAGAATAGCCTAACGGCGCTGCCCGGGCAAAATTTCGAGTTAAAAATCTACCCAAAGTATTTCAGGATCCTCGCCGGTGCTAGGGAGTTCGTGCACTGAACTGAGTTTCTCCAGACTCAGGTTTGAGTTAGGAGGAGAACGGAGCACTTGTGGGTTGCACCCGTGTGCCGTGATGTTGATCCATCGACTAACCTAAACTAAACTAACTAGAATGAGCTGCCGGAAGAGCGCAATTGGGAGGGTACAAGCCTTACCCTGGTGCGAGGAAATGCAAGCTAAAGACAAAGTGTCATGGCAGGGCAGACCAGGCCCTAAGCCTTGGTTGGCAGCTGGTCTAGGATCTTAGCTCCGACAGGCGGACAGCTAGAGCATTGCTTTGCTGATCCCGCAGCTTCTGCAGCTTGTCTTGTTCCAGATGTAGGGGTGTTACCTTTACTCTGGAGTGAACTAGGCAGTCCGAGAGAGTTATCATGCTGCATGGGCAACACATGGTCTCTATAATTTAGCCCAGGCTTTGTGCTATGGAGGGGCAATAACTCCACCCCTGGTCTTAACAGGTCTCGGAATCAAAGCGAGAGGTAACTGTTACGGGTTATAAGTCCCTGTCAATTGGCGTAGACATGGGGCGCCACGCGTTGCCTCTGACGGTGGGAGACCCCTACAGGTGTCACTGATCAGCTACCGCCCCACTCAAGCTGGGCAGTCCCCGGCCAATTGGGTGCTGATTCGCCACAGCCTGCCTGCTTCAATGGGTCTTGGGGCTAGGACAAAATCTGAATCGCAGGCTGTAAAACCAATGCAACAGGTACAAATAAAAAGAAAAATAGAAACCTCAAGCTACAGCTTGCAACATGGAACGTAAGAACCATGTGTCCAGGATTTTCCACTGTTATGTCAAATATTGATGATATGAGAAAAACGGCTGTGATTGAATCCAAACTCAACCGTCTTAACATTGATATTGCTGGCCTGCAGGAGACTCGCCTCGCTGAGGAAGGGTCACTCAGAGAAAACAATTAGACCTTTTTTTTTATTGGAAGGGTAGAGGGCAGGCAAAAAAAAGGCAACATGGTGTGGGCTAGGCAGTGAAGAATTCGCTACTGGGAATGATTGAAATTCCAGCAGGAGGAAATGAAAGACTATTATCCCAGCGCTAGGCAACCTCTTGTAGTTTTGCCACGATTATCACTGCATATGCACCGAAACTCGCTTCCTCTGATGATATGAAGGATACTTTCTATGAGGAGCTAGACTCTGTGATCAAGGCAGTTCCAAACTCCGACTACATTTATATGCTCGGTGATTTCAACGCTCGTGTGGGCAAGGACTCGAGTTCATGGCCAGTGTGCCTTAGAAAATACAACATCGGTCGCATGAATGATAATGGCAAAGGCTGCTGGAGTATTGCACCAGAAATGACCTATGTATTACAAACTCCTTTTTTAAAACAAAAGAGATGCATAAGGTCACATGGAAACATCCAAGATCCGGCCATTGGCATCATCTGGACTTCATTATCACACGGAGACAACATCTGAACCATACATCATTAACTCGAAGTTAGCACAGTGCTGAATGTGATACGGATCATTCTTTGGTTGTTGCAAGGGTTAGACTGAGACCAAAGAGAATCTACACAGCTAAACACAAATCTAGCCCCAGAATTAATATTAATAACACTCACGATCCTGGAAAGTGCTTTGAATTTCAACAGCAACTTGAAGAAGCTTTCACTGATACATCAGAAAATTGTACAGTAAATAAAAAGTGGAGTAAACTTAAGGAAACTATTTATAAAACAGCGGTAGGGGTTTACGGCACTGAGGTTCATAAGAGGCAGGACTGGTTTGTGACAAACAGCCAGATACTGCAGCCCTTGATTGATAAAAAGAAGATAGCTCTCTTAAGAAACAAGGAAAGACCAACGCGTAACACTCTGAGTGAGCTGAAGCAAGCTAGGAAGGATGTGCAAAAGGCTGCCAGGCAGTGTGCGAATGACCATTAGATCAAGTTATGTGAGTCCATTGAAATCGCAAGTGATAAGAAAAACATCAGAAGCATGTATGAAGGGATAAAGAAAGCCTGTGGTCCAATGATCAAAAGAAGTGCACCATTGAAAACCTTGACTGGAGAAATCATAACTGATAAGAAACAGCAGATGAACAGATGGGTAGAGCACTATTTGAAGCTTTACTGAAGTAAGAGCAAACTAGCGGATGATGCCCTCAACGCCATAGAGGCCCTGCCAACTCTTGACCACCTGGACATACTTCCCACCATAGGGCAGTGAAGAGCATTTTGTGTGATATTCATTGGCACAGGAACGGAGCATAATGGGGACGACCCGTTGCTGTGAAGTTGGAACCGCGACTAACTAACTAACTTCCCACCATAACAGAAGTTTAGTGTGCTATAAGTGAACTTGCATCTGGCAAGGCTCCAGGTAAGGATGGGATTCCAATAGAGGTAATCAGGAGTGGGCAAGACACACTCACTCTACAGATCCACCAGCTAATAGAGCTATGTTGGCGTGAAGGCCAAGTCCCACAGGATTTCAAAGATTCAAGCATCATAACGCTGTACAAGAACAGGGGCGGTCGGAGCGACTGTAACAACTATAGGGGTATCTCACTTCTGTGTATTATTGGGAAAGTATTTGCCAGAATTGTTCTGCGCAGACTTCAAGTACTGGGAGATTAAATCTACCTCGAATCACAGTGTGGCTTCCGATAGAACCGGTCTACCATTGATATGATATTCTCATTGCGAAAAATGAAAGAAAAATGCCGCGAACAAAATCAGCCACTGTTTATTGCCTTCATCGACCTCACAAAGGCATTCAAATTGGTCAGTCGTGAGGGTCTGTTCAAAGCACTAAAGAATATTGGCTGCCCACCAACTCTTCTGTCCATTGTGGAATCGTTCCACACAGGCATGAAGGGTATAATCAAGTTTGATGGCTCAACTTCAGAAGAGTTTGAAATCAAGAGTGGAGTTAAGCAAGGTTGTGTACAATCCCCCACCATCATTGGGATATACTTTTCACTTCTACTGAAATATGCCTTTCGTGATCAGTGTGCCGGTATATAATTCACACACGCTCAGATGGCGGCCTCTATAATGCTCAGAGATTGAAGGCCAAGGCCAAAATTAGGAGGGTACTAATCAGAGAGTTGCTTTTTGCGGATGATGCTGCGATTACGACCCACTCTGAGGAAGAATTACAACATCTACTATCTCCATTTCCCAATGCTTGTTCTGAATTCTTCTTCTTCTTCAGCGTTCCGAGCCATTGAGGTTCTTTGCTGCAAATACAATCCGTCTCCATTCGTCTCTCTGGTGGACCTTCTCTTGCCAGTCGTTGATTCCAAGTGCTTGCAGGTCTGTACATGTATTATCTCTCCACCGCCTTCTTGGTCTACCTCGGGGTCTACGGTCATTTATTTCCTGAGTGTAAGCGAGTTTTGTTTCCCTATTATCTTCCATTCTTTCTATATGCCCCAGCCATTGTAGTCTATTAGCCTTCATGATACCAGTGATTAGCGGGGACTTAAACAGATCATAAATGTCTTTGTTACTTCTTCTTTTCCACTCTCCACTTTGTGTATCCCTAATGGGTCCAAAGATGCTGATGCTGTTCTGAATTAGGTTTAACAATTAACAAAAAGAAGACACAGATTATGTCACAAGGTGCACATGGTGTACCATCAATCTTTATTGACGACGCCTAACTGGAGATAGTAGACCATTTTACATATCTAGGATCAGAGGTAAATAACAAATTATCCCTAGATCAGGAAATCAACATCAGGATTGGTAAGGCAGCAACAACAATGAACATGTTATCAAAACGAGTCTGGGAGAACGGGAAGCTTACTGCCAAAACAAAAGTCCTCGTCTACCAAGCCTGTGACCTTAGTACTCTTCTTTATGGCAGTAAAACCTGGACAACTTACTCACACCAAGAGAAACGTTTAAACAGCTTTCATATGCAGTGTCTGCGAAGAATACTTGGTATTAAGTGGCAAGACAAAATCACAAATACTGAAGTATTGGAAAGATCAGGTTGTGTGACGGTGTGTTCCATGCTCAGTCTTCGTAGGCTTAGATGGATAAGACATGTTAGGAGGATGGATGATGGTAGAATACCAGTTTGGCGAATTACAGATTGTTAGGAGATCTCAGGGTAGGCCTGTAATACGTTACAAAGATGTGTATAAGCGGGACATGATTGTTACAGGCATTTATAATGCACATTGTTAGCAAGTCGCCGCTGAACGTGTTGCTTGGAGGGCAACTATCTGAAATTGAATAAACACAAAGGAGAAAATGATGCAGATAAAGCACACACAGAGCGTGAGAGACGTAAGATGGTGCATGATGGTGGAAATGACCATGTTTTCACATGCATCCACTGTGGACAAACATTTGCAGCACGAATTGGCCTTATCAGCCACACTGGCCACCGCCATGGGTGGTAGTTATTAAGTCTTTTTGAAGCACAATGTACCAAACTATCGTCTGTCAAGACGGAAAGGTGCACTGGAACATACCTACCTACCTACATACATACATACATACACACACACACACACACAGACAGACACACAGACAGACAGACAGACAGACAGACAGACAGACAGACAGACAGACAGACAGACAGACAGACACAGACAGACAGACAGACAGACAGACAGACAGACAGACAGACAGACAGACAGACAGACAGACAGACAGACAGACAGACAGACAGACAGACATACATACATACATACATACATACATACATACATACATACATACATACATACATACATACATACATACATACATACATACATACATACATACATACATACATACATACATACATACATACATACATACATACAGGGAGGGGGGGGGGGTGGAAGAAAAAATAGCCCTAGTGCATTTTTTAAAGCTAACATTAATATACAATCAGGTCTTCTTTTCGGGAAAACAAGGTACATGCTTTGTCTCATTTTACATTACTCAGAATATAGAATGCCTCCATTTTCTGATTTACTCCCACAGTTCGTCAACACCTCAAGACTCAGTTCCCCAATCTGGGCTCAGTTTGATTCTCTTTTGGGCTCTTACAATCCACAACCAGCGAAAGATGACCTCACGACATACGAAGAGTACCAAGAGATAAAGACCTTCCTGCAGTCTGCATCCTCGACCGGGCCTCTGCAGGAGCTGGCTAAATATTTGTCGTGTCTAGGGCTCATCTCTAACAGCAGTGAGTTGGAGTGCATGCTGTACAAGATTTGGTTCGAAGGATATTATCGATACACTGAAGCTTTTGGCTTAGACAGCAGTGGGTTTGAGCGTGTCTTTGTGGGCGAGTTTGATTTCCTCAACCGAAGTCGGGTAGCTGGTCTCTACAACTGGTATAGATTGTATTCGTTGGAAGAAAATGGCACGGCACACTTCACTGGGTATGTATCTACTTGTGTATTGTATTCTCTCCATCTTTCACTTTCTCCCTCCCTCTCTCTGTGTCTCTCTCTGTGTCTCTCTGTCTCTCTGTATCCCTCTTTCTCTCTCTCTCATTCTCTTTAACTCTCTCTCTCTCTCTCTCTCTCTCTCTCTCTCTCTCTCTCTCTCTCTCTCTCTCTGTATGTATATCCATAAATGGATCACCGCTCGAACTCCGCATGGGCACGTTACCTATAGTTAATGTGAATGAACATAAAACACTAGGTCTTTTAATTGACAGCCATTTGAGCTGGAGCTCTCATGTTCACGTTCTTACCAAGAAAATAGCACAAAAAGTTTACCAACTTGCTAAAATTCAGCACTTCCTGGACGAAAGCACACGAAAAATATTCTATACATGCTATATCCAATCACATCTCGATTACTGTTCCACAGTTTGGGATGGTTGCCCTAAATCTAATTTAAAACGACTATGTTCTCTACAAAACCGCGCTATTCGTCTGGTTTCTGGCATAAAGCACGTTGAAAGTAATAATTTATACAGTCATCTAAGACTTCTACCACTTCAAAAGCGCTTCCTTTTCAACAAAGCCAAATTAGTGAACAAAATTATATCTCAAAATACCCCAGAGTATCTTCTGCCGCTGATTCAATCTAATGCAATGAACAGCAAGCGCCTAAATGTGTTACATGTCTCAAAGCCTAGATTGGACCTATACAAAACATGTTTCGCCTATTCTGGTGCGCACTTATGGAATGATCTGCCTCCAGATCTGACAACTCCAATGAGTCCCTACACATTTAACCGAAAACTCTTTCAATATTTATTCCATACCGACTATATGCCACCATAATTCATTTACTGGTATAATTGTTCATTATAATCGTTCATTATAATTGTTTAACTATAATTTTTCACTATATATGTGTGTGCGTGTGGGAGCGAGAGAGAGAGAGAGAGAGAGAGAGAGAGAGAGGGTGTCAGAGAGAGTGAGGGAGTGAATGTGTGTGTGTGCACGTGCGTGCGTGTGTGTGGATAGAGTGATTGAGCAAGAAATGGTAGGGGAATGTGTCAGTGCATGCATTCGTACGTGTGAGAGTGAGTGAGGGAGTGTGTGCGTGCGTGCATGCGTATGTATATGTGTGAGAGAGTGTGATTGAGAGAGTGAGTGTGTGTAAGAAGGATTGTGTGTGAGAGAGTGAGACAGTTCGAGAGTTGATGTGTTAGTGTGTGTGTGTGTGAGAGCGCGCGCATGCGTGTGCGTGTGTGTATCTGAAAGAATACAGAGAGAGAGAGAGAGAGAGAGAGAGAGAGAGAGAGAGCTGAGCAGATGCATGTCATGTAACACGCATTGTCAACAACCGAGGTTGACAAGCATTACTGGATACTTCTCTTGCACCACACGACAAACTCGTAAGGCGTACAAGAGGATTAGTTACACATTTTAATTCAGCTTGGCGCTCACAAAATGTAGAGCCATCATTGATTCACACAGTATTTACAAGCATAATAATATACAATATTCACTCTATCAAAGTCAGTCCTAGGCACTAGCACTACTGATATCTACATAACAAAAACCACATCGCCTTGGCCGATGCGTTCATCTAAACAGTCAGTCCCCCGTCTGACAAGACTCAACCGTGCGCGGATGGATCACGAAGATCCCTAGGATTGCGTGCTGCGGTTCACAGCACGCTTCACGTGGCCTATCCACGGGTAAACTCTCTTAAGAGTTCCTTACATCTCTTTGGGCGGGTGTACTTACAACCCGACCAGAGTTCTCACTTCTTAGGTTGACACTGGTGTGTCTGAGTGGAGACCTGTTCACCCCCTCATTCCCGTTGTCTTTTCTATTTCCTGGGTAGGGCCTTGTTACCCCCACTCCCAGTAGGGATTGTATCATATATCCTCTTATATCCTTTTCCTCCACTTCTCATGCAGGTGGTACTCCCTAGGTCTTTGACACACACTCCCCCCTTCTGTGTTGCGTTACAACCCTTCAACCCCTTGTGTAACGCAAGCAGTTAAAAAGAAAAATTAGTGTGTAATTTTTTGTCAAAGACCACTGGTAACTTGGTTCTGGTTCCCCAATAGATCTTTACTAACCAATGTCACAATGTTGTACTCCTTCACTTGGCTACTGGTTATCGCCACCCACTTGTCTAGTTGGCGTGAGCCCTCTCTCATCGCTATATTATATTTATTGGGGGTTTGTCTGAACCGGGCCATTGCCTTTTGGCCTGCCCTCAAATAGTAAATTAACTCACTACCCACACAAAGCTGATCTTGTTAGGATTAACACATGAATTGCTTCATGTCCTCCATATAATATTTAACAACTATTGTACAAGCTGTGTACGATAGGCTTTACCTATCTCGCTTCCGCGTGTAAAGAAATCTTTCATTGTTAAGTTAGTGTTTCAAGTTTCTATTGTGTCTCTTTGATGTAACAGAAATGAATGCACTTTATATGTAAGTTTTCCTGATTGTTTGCGTGTTTATAAAGTGTAATTAAACTACAAACCTGTGTGTATGTCTATAATTTATGTGTATGTTGGTTTTCAAGCGCCATAATGCGGTTTAATGCAGTCACAATTGAGTGTGTAACACTAATTCGTGACTACATGACCGTTTTATGAAGCTTAAATTACTTTCCTTAAGCTATAGTGTAATTGTTGCTAAATACGGATTACATCACAACACACTGGACACACCACACTTCAACATTGAAACAACACAATTGACGCAGACAAATGACGAAAGTCGCGTTGGACGGTAAAAAAAATCCGCTGGTTGTATCACTCTCGTTCTGTATTTCATTCTCTCTTCTCTTTCACACATTTGTCACACTCCACTTATTCTTCACTCACTTTTTAAAAGGGATTTTTTTTAAAAAATTAAAACCTTGTAGTGACACTATACAATTTTGGCTCAGTTTGAAAAGCTATTGAGCCTAATGACTGTGCTATTTTGTTGCACGGGTCATTTATGTACAAATTTTTTTTTTACATGGATGAAAGGATTGGTAGTTAACCATCCTGCAAGTAATGACATCTATAACTATTTACTCTAAGTTGGTGCACAGTACTAAACTACTGTAAATTGGTGCACAGTACTAAACTACTCTAAAGGGAAGTAACTTACTAAACTAAGTGAAAATAAGGTGAAATGAGTTAATTCCCTTTTTAGATGTTTATAAATTGGGTAATGTGAATTCTAAATGATGGGAAAAAATAAATAATGGTTTATTGAACTAACAGATTTCAGATGTATTTAACAACTAAATGACGGAAATATGGGTGATGTTTTAATTATATGTTGTAAATGGAAATGGGTTTAACTTTTTATCACTAAATGATGTGTTTAATTAGCTGATTATTAAGATAAATCTGAAATGATGCCAATAAATGAAATGATTTAATAAGCACTTTTATCCTAAGCTGTAACTACTGTAATTAAACTATGAAATGTTGATGTTATGATTAGATGGAGTAACTTAATGATTTGTCTAAACTAGCAAAATGTATGATATTAAATGGATTTATCCTACTCTATAATTATGTAACTAATCTAAACTATTATTTGCAACTGCGATAAAAAAAAAATGTATAATACATATCACAATAAATGACAATATATACAATGTTTATATCGACTACCTCAGGTATGTGGTTGGCGTATAGTCCTGAAATAAATCTCGTTAATACAATAGGAGATTAACCACGTATTTGCACTGGGTAATACTATTCAGTTCACAGTCATCTTCGTCTGATAACACTCTCACAATCTGTTGATGGCGTAGACAACTTCATCTGTGTCTGTCCTATAACACTGTTCTGACACTGTTCTGATCACATTAACACAAGGTGATTATTCAATATATGAGCACTGTCACTAGAATGCTGTTCATGACCACCTTGGACACATATGATTTAACGTGTCTTTACTTAGACGTCGTAGCCTCAGTTGTGTGCGAAATGTCAGGTATCTCCACACCAGATGGCCTAGAAAGAGTGTCAGCAAGCATATTTAACTTACCCTTGATGTGCTCTATCGAAAACGAATAATTCTGCAAAATAAGCGACCATCGATATACTCTGTTGTTCCGATGGACGCCTGACTGCATGACTGTGATCGGGGAGTTGTCAGTCTGGATGATGAAATAACTACCTGCCAAGAACCGGTGTAGCTTCCCTATGCAGTATATCACGCTAAGGGCCTCCAGTTCTGAGATGGAATATCTGGCTTCCGCAGGTGTTACCTTGCGGCTTACATAGCATATTGGGTGGAAAATGCTCTCGTAGAATTGGCCCAGCACTCCAGCGATGGAAATGGTGCTAGCGTCTGTCCTAAGTTAATAAACGAGGCCTGGATTAGGCAAGCGCAAGATTGGTAAATCGCTAAACAAAAGTTTAAGTTTTGACAATGCGTTAATTAATAATGCATCTTTTACATCCAATTTTACAGACGCTTTTAACACATTGGAAAACACACTTGTGATCTCAGCTAAATTTGGTATAAATTTACTGTAATAATTAACTAATCCCAAAAGACTCCTAACCTGCTTTTTCGTTGTTGGCATGGTTAGGTTTAAAATTTTGGTGACAATCCTGTTGTCAGTTTTTAGTTGGCCATTGGAAATTACATGACCAAGAAATTCAATTTCCTGTAGGCCTAGTTCAACTTTGGCTGGCTTCACTGTAAGGCCGAAGAGTCGTAATCTATCGAAGACATGTCGCAGTTTCTGTAAGTGTGTTGTCCAGTCCTCTGTGTGCACACATGCCATCTATATAAGTCACTGTATTCGTCACTCCATGGAGCAAATCTCTAGTTAGACGAACGAAAGTGGCAGGAGCGTTTCGAAGACCAAAAGGAAGAAATCGCCACTCGTAAAGACCTAATTGTGTTGAGAATGCAGTGAGAGGAATGGATTGACTATGCATCGGGACTTGCCAGTATCCCTTCGTAAGGTCAAGTTTGGAAAAGATTTTGGAGGTAACGAACGAACGAACGAACAAACTTTATTTTCAAAGGGTTAAGAATTGGGCACGCAGGCCCGTCTAACATTCTGCCCTTCTATCACTCTCTTTCATACATTATTTCATTCACACATCATTCAAGGCTAACAGAGAACAGCAACAATATAAAAGATATGCATTATAAAGGCATGGGCAAAATGCGAACATCAAAACTACACGACACAGTAAAATTAGATAATGGTCTGACACTTGTTATTAGCCATGTGGAATATACTGGCCTACCAAAAGGGGACTGGCTGTTATACTAGGGTTTTGTTATTATTATTATTATTATTATTATTATTATTATTATTATTATTATTATCTCTATTATTAAGGGGCAAGATAATCCGTACTGAGATAGTGTTCGAGTAATTTGCGATTATATGAATAGGGATTGGTGATGTCTTTGATTTCTTGTGGAAGATTGTTCCACAGCTGAGCTGCAGAGTACGTTAAGCTTGTTTTGTATAAGTCAATCCTAGGCTTCGGAATGTGTACTATATTTAAACGTTTACTGTGTCTAGCATTATATTTAAACAATGGCCAAAGGTAATTTGGGGCATTCCGATGCAGGATTTTGTGAATTAGTTTAGCTTTATTGAAAAGCAGGCGTTTGCGGAGTGGTAGTAACTGAAGGCGTTTATACAGGCTAGGATTGTCAGATAAATGTTTGTTATAAATTAGACTCATGGCCCGTTTCTGGAGTGAGTAAAGTCGCTTGGTGTTTGAATTAGAACAACCGTCCCAGATTGTAGAGCAGTAGTCAAAGTGTGTCTGTATATGAGAAGTATAGAATAGTTTCCTTGTGTCCTCATCAAGGAAGTTTTTAATTTTGGCGAGTTGGTAGACTTTTTTCGCTGTTTGTTTAATAAGCGCATGAACGTGGGAATTAAAGGTTAGGTTTCTATCAATGATTATGCCTAATGTTTTGTGCTCAATTACACTTTCTACTGGCATGTTATCGATGTGAAGTTGAAGTGATGTGTGTGAGTTTAGAGTTTGAAGTCTTTGTCTGGTTGTTAGTAACATTGATTTTGTTTTAGTGATGTTAATTTTCATACGGTTTGAATAGCTCCACCTAACTACAATATTTAATTCTTGTTGTAAAGACGACTCCAATAAAATACAGTTTTTAGCATTTTTGTACACTGTACAGTCGTCTGCAAATAGATCGCAGGAAGACGAAAGATGCAAAGGTAGATCGTTAATATATATGGCAAACAATAGAGGGCCAAGAATAGAGCCTTGCGGTACTCCAATATTGAAGGTAGTGGTATGAGACAGACATTTATTATGTGATACTACTTGCTTTCTGTTTGATAGAAAAGATGATATTAGAGTGACTAACATACTAACAGATGCAAAATCAGTACTCGAGGCGCTCCTCTCTGGGAAATTGCCAGTACTAAGGACACTACTTTCTGAACTTAGCAGTCAGCATAAAGTCACCATACAGTGGATACCATCCCACTGTGGAGTACCCGGAAACGACAGAGCTGATCAATTGGCTAAGGAAGGAGCCAAAGAGGAACAGCCTGATGTGCCCGTTACATACCACCAAAAGAAAAGAATGATCAAATCAGTCAGAAAGCCACCAAAACCTGCTCAAGATGACTACCACATTATGGACAGACCAGAACAAGTCATTATTCTGCGCCTCAGAACAGGACACAATAGATTACGCAACCACATGTATACAAAATTCAAGATTGGTGAAACAGCCATGTGCACATGTGGATTGGCGTCGCAGACAGCAGAGCACATACTCCAAGACTGCCCAAAATATAACATATCTAGGCAAACCTTCTGGCCTAGAGAGACGACGGTGGAAGATAAACTCTATGGACCACTGTGTGAACTGAAAAAAACAGTTCAATTCATGCAAGAGACGACATTGCAGATATAGACATATTTCAAGCGAACGAAAGAAGAAGAAGAAGAGTGACTACATTAGGGCCAATTTTCATTGTCTCAAGTTTTTTTAATTAAAATAACATGGTCTATCATATCAAATGCTTTCTTGAAATCAATAAACACAGTTCCACATAGACTGTTGTTGTTTATATTCTGGTGCCAATTTTCTATCATGTTTGTTAGGGCCGTATGGCAAGAATATTTTGGTCGAAATCCTGATTGGTTGTCAACAATAAGCTTGTTGCGAACTAAATACTGTAATGTCACTTTATGGATGTGTTTTTCTAGTGGCTTAGATAGTGATGATAGTAAGGAAATGGGTCTGTAATTGTTCGGGAGGTCATTGTCCAATGAACCAGATTTAAGTAGAGGGTACACTTTAGCGATTTTAAGAGCTGATGGAAAGTGGCCTTTGGTGAGACACTGATTATATACATAGGTTAGTGATATACAGATCACTGGCGCAGCACAACGGAGAATCCGGTTGCTGATTCCATCTAACCCAGATGAGGTTGTGTTTTTTAGGTTACTGAGGTAAGTGAATACCTCAGTGATTGTCATTAGCGGTATGTCGGAAAGAATATCGCCGGAGCATCTATTCTCGCAAAACGATGACAGTAAAGATAAGTTGCAAGGAGAATTAGGTATTGAAGCCTTCAACTGGTCTATGTCAGTTTGAAAAAAATTACTGAATTGGTCGCATGTAATATGATTTGATGGTAAAGAATTTCGGAAGTTATTCTTGTTTGTCAAGGTGTTAATTGCCTTCCATATATCCTTACTATTTGTTTTATCCATTACTAAGTTCTTAAAGTAATTTTTCTTTTCCCGTCGTATGGTATATTGAACTTTGTTTCTAAGAGTACGGTATGCGCTGAGATCCCGCTTTTTATGTGCTTTATCTCTGTCTCTCATAATTTCAAGTATTTCATGGGTGATCCAAGGTGGCTTGACGTGGTGTTTTACTCGAACTTCCTTGATTGGCACATGTCTATCAAAAACATCAATAAATGTTTTCATCCAGAATTCCAGAGTATCATCCGGGTCAGGAAGCTGACAAACATTGTCTAGAGGTGAACTGAGCAAGTCCTGTAAAAATGCGTTTTGGTTGAAATGTTTGTAACTTCTATATTTTACACTTATGTGTTTATGTTTAGGAGTTTTAATTCCTTGTTTAGACCACGTGCAGCATATTGGGTAGTGATCGCTCATTGCACAATTGGGTACAACGCATTCTATGATGTTGTCTGAGCAAGTTACATAAATGTGATCTATGACTGTTGAAGATGACTTTGTTACTCTAGTAGCCTGTTGTACTATTTGTTGGAAATTGTATGATGCAATTATATTTCCCCATATTATGTTGGATTTGTTGGTGTCAATGTTAAAGTCTCCGAGTAGTATAATTTCCTTCCCAGAAGCGAAAACCACATCCATCATGGTAGTGAAGTTTTCGTACCAGACGTGTCCAGCACTGGGATTTCGATAGAGGCAGCCAATTATCAGGGGTGTGCGGTTTTGAAGTTTTAGCTCTAACCACATACATTCTATTTCGCAAGTTTCAAAGTCTAGCCTACGGTGAGCATTTAGTAAATTAGAAACATAGGTTACTATGCCTGTCTCTTGTTTCCTACAGGGATCCCTTCTAAAAACTTTGTACCCTTTAATAGATATGTCCTCATCTGAAATGTTATCATTAAGTCTACTTTCACTAAGGCCGAATAAATGAAAATTTTGATTAAGAATAGAAGATAACTCTGGTAGCTTGTTAAATAAGCTGCAAATGTTTAAGTGTCCAAGGCGTATTCCTGACTTATTGAGCCAGTGATGCCACTTCTCAGACATTTCATCCATGAAGAAAGTGTAAATTAGTCAAAGTTAAGCAAAAATACAAGATCATAAAAAAATCACAATTACATTAACTTACAAAATATCAGTAATACAAA
The DNA here is from genome assembly GCA_963921405.1 of Cepaea hortensis. Taxonomy (NCBI): domain Eukaryota; kingdom Metazoa; phylum Mollusca; class Gastropoda; order Stylommatophora; family Helicidae; genus Cepaea; species Cepaea hortensis. Next base: position 520,578,688 of record OY992876.1, read on the forward strand.
TAGATATGTAAATGACAATATTATAACGATATAACTAATTAGATCAACGAATATAATGCAAACACGGAACAAAACGAATTAAAGAACATACAACAAATAATTAACCTGAAAAAAAAACTACTACACAAGCTAAGTAACAAACTGTTATCCAAAAGAATTAATAAATGACCATACAAGTCAATGTTTCTGTTTAAAGCGGAGTATCCCACACGGGAAATAAAACGTTAAACAGTAAGCAGAAGGAAGAACAGTGAAGACCCCCTCACTCATAGTAAAAACACAATGAAAAGTATTATAAAAGCTATACAGCTAAGTACTATCAATTAATATAAAGTCAAAACAAGTCAATGTTTGTAGTTGCTTATAACCTAATACGTTACTAGATCAAGTAGTAACCAAATATGCAGATAAACGTTCAAGGAGAGGCTCTTTCTTGTACCGAGATCCGGTGTAGCTTTGTGCTAAGTTGCTAGTAAATACCAGGTTGTGTTGGTTGTTGGTATAGCGACATTATAAGTGCTTGACGAAGTGTAGCTGGGCTATACCGTGTGAGGTGCAACCATTCTGGGTTACAATGAAATGGGTACTGATGATGTCTCATGGGTATGTAATGACTACCAACTAGAGCCTCTGGTTGGTGGCTAACAGGAGGTTGTGGTGGCACATCGTTGTTGCTGAGAGTTGGTTCCTTTCTGGGGAGAATAGGAAAAATATCTTCGTAATTATTACCCTCCTGTGTGAAAGTATTTAACGGACTAGGTGTAGTGGTAGTGTCCCGTCTGGCTTGGATTTCAGGTGCAGTGGTTATGAGTGGTCTGCAAACTTCTGTCCTATTGGTACTTGATGTGACGGGAGTATGTCGTCTGGCTTGAGTTTCAGGAGTAGCTAAAAGTGTCCGGCGCGATCCCGTATTGGATGTATGGTATGTCCGTTCAGGATATTTGATATTCTTGGCGAGAAAACTGGTGTCCAATGTAGACAAATGTATTTGATCCTTATAAAGATGTAGACATGTCAAGAATGAGATCTTCGCAGGAAGGTATTGGTTCTGCGTCTCCCTTCGTTATTCTATTAAGCTTCCTATAGTCCACGCAGAGGCGGATCGTAGAGTCCTTCTTTTTCACCAGAACAATAGGAAAGGAGTATTCAGAAGTAGATTTTTGGATGATTCCACTAGCCTCTAAACTTAGAATTTCCTTATTGAGACTTTCCCTATAGCTGAGTGGGGTGGAGTAAGGTCGGCATTTGATAGGTTTATTATCCGAAAGAAGGATGGAGTGTTCGATTATGTCCGTCCTACCTGGAATGTCAGAAAATATGTCTTGGTACTCCGTCACTAGTTCTATTGTCTGTCGTCTCTGTTTGTCCGTTAGTTTCGGTTCTATCCGTATGCTATCTATCGTAGCTGTCTTGTCAAGTGTTGGAACGGGTAGTTCCATGTCATCGTCGTCTACCTAATTCAGTACAGTGGTGGTACTAAGTGCGTTTTCTGTTTGCTCACTAAGTGTATGCATATTGTCGTCGTAGTCTGTCTCGCTAACTAGTGTAGTTGCGTTATGTATGTCTGTCGTCTCATCAGCTGATGTGGGTGCATTCTGTTCGTCTGTCATCAGTTCTTCCTGTCGTGAAAAGTACGGCTTCAACATGTTGATATGAAATATCTTTAAATGTCCGTTTATCGATATTTCATAATCGACATCAGAAATTTTGCGTACCACACTGAATGGCCCTTGCCATGAAGTCAATAATAAATTACGTTTGTCTGGCAGTAACAGCAGTACTTCTTGATCAGGTTCAAGATTAATAGTCTTAGCACCTCTATTGGCGTATTGGCGGTAGATTTGACCTTTCCTCTCCAAAGATGCTTTGGCTATTACACACGATTTCATTATCTTATCGCGTGTTTCTGTTACCATCTCGTACGGTGTTTTTGGAGTTGGAATTTCAAATGTATTAGTAGCTAACTGATGGTAAATTGTAAGGGGTCCACGTGGGTTAGCCCCGTATACTAACTCAAAAGGTGAGAAACCCGTACTAGAATGGGGAATCTCTCTATAGGCGAACAGCACTGTTGGCAACAGTGTATCCCAATCAGATGGGTTTTCTGCTGTCACCTTAGCCAGCATATGTTTTAGATCACCGTTAATTTTCTCCACAATTCCATTGCTGGCTGGATGGTAAGCTGTTGTAAAATGCTGCTTAATTCCTAACATTTTAGTAAGGGCTTGCGTTGCAGCCGATATGAATTGAGTTCCCCGATCGGATATGATGGTACGTGGAAATCCGAATCGTGAGAACAGGTGTAAAAATACATTGGCAACATCTTTGGAGATGATGTATTTTAGAGCTACCGCCTCAACCCACGTTGTACAAAGGTCTACTAGTGTTAGGATGAAGCGATTTCCTTTGCTGGACACCTGGTTCAGGGGTCCAACAATATCTACCGCAACAATCTCAAATGGTCTAGAGGCCAATGTGGAAGGTTGTACTTCTGCGGTTGCATGCTTCCCCTTTCGCACTAATTGCTGACACACATTACATGAACGACAGAATAATTTTATGTAGTTACAAAAACCAGGCCAATAAAAATGAGCCTGAATTCTAGCTCTGGTTTTGTCATATGCAAGATGTCCAGCAAACGGTGACTCATGTGCAATCTTTAGCACAGTTTGGCGATGTTGTACAGGTAACACCGTCTGCTGCATCTCATGATTATTGGTTGTATAATAGCGAGTAAGAATCCCGTTATTAAGTCTAAAAAACCATGAAGCCTTTTTGCTGATCTTGGCTTTCTCACCGAATAATTTTAGATAGGGAGAAATACTTGTGTCAGTATGTTGTTGTTGTATGAATTTCTGTCTGGTGGTATCCGCATTTGTACCACTTGGTGATAGTAGTAACAATCTTTCTTCCTGTAGTGTGTCTTGGTGTTTGGTGGTATCTGCTCTGGTGACTGCATTTGATGTATTAATTTCTTCCCATGCAGTTATTTCTTCGTTCGTGCAATTTTTCAATTGGGGTAAGCATCCCAAAATCAAATCAGTACAAGGGTTATCTAAAATAGCACATGTAAAGGTACCAGAAAGAAACGGGGTGTTTATACGGGCTTTTGCCAGTGGATAAATTTCAATATTACCAGAAAAAGTCCGGCATTTGACAGAGTCACCCATATAATCCCTTGGGTCAACGAGTTCTTTTCTAAGACCGATAAGAGTGCTGCCACTGTCGAGCAAACATTGGCATGGTTTTTCATTGACCACTGCATTGTGGAACACAAGATTGTCTCTGGAGGCCAGTGCTGCATTTGCACTCTCATTGGAGAATGGTACAGTATGTCCACATGTAAGTTTACCGTCTGTATGAAATTGGTGACATTGTTTACAACTATCAAAGTTTAAAATATCTGTAACTGCACATACATTCTCACACTCGTTAGTTGGCAATTCATTCTCGACTTCACACTCAGTTTCACTACCACTGTCATATGAGGTATCTATCAATACTGCATTACTAGCCCTCATTTTCTGACGTCCCAAACATTTGGACGAATAATGGCCATAACTCGCACACAAAAAACATTTGACCGCACGCTTGTATGCCATTCTCTTACTCTCCTGCTTTTTGATCATCATTTCAAGATGTGCAGGATAGTTACGGCTCTTGTCACACATCGAGTAAGATTCACGATAAAGATGACAGTACAGACATTTAGGCAATTTTTGATCTCCATTGTCCCTTCGCTGAAATGGTTTCTTATTACGATAAGTTTTAGGTTGATCTTTAGCAAAGGAGACAATCTCAGATTCGATGGTGGGTGTTTTGAACACGTCTCTGTTCGAAGAAAAATATGCGGAACCTTTCTTTTCGAACTGTTCTAGTGTCTCAATGTCTGCCTGCTGCAGGAACCTTGTAAAGGGAGTTGGAACTGTAGATATGACTTTATCCATTATAATCAAGTTTTTCAGTTTCTCAACATCATTCCCTATTTTAGCTGCATTTAGCCACCGGTTGAATACACTTTGAACATTGGAAAGATAATCTATAAAAGTTTCATTTGGCTTTGGTTTAAGACTAGAAAATTGTACTTGATATCCAGGAGCATCTAGTAAAAAATGTTGCATTATTCTATCATGAATGTACTGATAGTTGGTTCTTAATTCTGCTGGAATTGACTCAATAACCTTCAAGGGCTCTCCACTTAAATTCTTCATGTAGATCATTGCCCAATGTTCCAAGGGAACCTCCTGGAATTTAAGTTGAAACTCGATATTTTCTGTCCAGGCAGATATTGAATCGCCTTGACAGAAGGGTTTGATGATGTTTTTATATTTATTGAATTTATTTTCTTCTTCCTGACTTTTTAATTTTGTGGAAGTGATCTGGATGTGTGAGTCTACTTCCATTTCTTTCATCTTTAACTGTGTCTCTGATTCAACCTGAATTTGTTCCTCCTTAACCCTAGCCATTTCTTATATTTCCTTTTGCTTTAAATCTATTTCCTTTTGCTTTAAATCTATTTCCTTTTGTTTTAACTCCCTATCTTGTTCTAACTGTTTCTGTTTGGTGGCTTGTGATAATTCTAACATATCCCTCTGGTGTTGTCTTTCATGCATGCGCTCCTCCCTTTCTGCATCTTTCGCTAGTTTAAATCTTTGGTCTGCATATTGTTCCAACTTTTCTCCCGTATATCCTAACTCCTTTCCTGCCTGAATACATTCCCCTAAAGTCGACATGATGGAGTGTATTTACGAGTACTTTCTACTATTATGACTTTTAATTCAAGTTGGTAAATAAATATGTAGGAAAATTGTACAGGCTGAAAAAGGAAGATGCGTTATTATTAACAATGTTGCCAAAACGTAGAAAAATTACTCTGATTTCCCGAAACGAATCAGCAGATGTCAGTGACACTCTATTGCCTGGCTAACAAGTTGATGTCAGTGACACTCTATTGCCTGGCACACACAGACTATTCTGCGCTGTACTTGTTGTATCTGGTTTATAGAGCAGTACCAATTAGCAACTTGCAAATATCAGAGGAAACCAGATAGTTGCAAAAAAATATAACCCATTTGCAATACCCCCAACAAACAGATGTGGTATGGTTGATGTGAACGATTTGATGTGATATGATCTAAATGAATGAATGTTTCGTCAATCATCAATCAATGTCCGTCTTTGTCGTAATATCTTCTACTTTCGTCACCTAACTACTTTCTAATCTATGATAATGACGTGTAGACTATGCTTTCTTATTTGCCTATTAGCTTCAGTGCCATCGTGAACAAATCTATTAAATCAATACAAAAAGAAAAATAAATGCTTCAAATGAACTGTCTAAAACATAATAACTTCGAAATAAATAAATATAAATGATCTATAATTCTTGTGAGGTTGAAATCTTATCGCAAACACTTGTAGTAATGTACACAAGCACAGTTGACAGCGTTGATCTGTAGTACTTGTAACACACGCAGCTGTCAGGGCGTTCTACGTCACAGGCGCAATGCTATTTTTAGCTGACAAAAAAACAAAAATCAATATCGCTCAGCGGCTCTGTTTACAATGTATCATTGCGCCATGTTTCATTTTTCACAAGAAATATATGCAAAGAAAACAATAATACTTACAAAATCATTGAAATCATCTTCACAAAACACAATATAATTGTAATAGAATACACAAATGGCACTTATTCACGATAGGCACTTTTTACGGCACTAAATCTAGTCTACACTCGTCAATTTTCACTACGCTAAACTACACACTGTGAATCTCTGGCTTTTGAGCTGTGGGTGAGTTTAATATATTATTTAGCTTGAACAATAGTTCAAGCGGCCACTTCTGACACCACTTTTATCCTAGCTTGTCAACAACCGAGGTTGACAAGCATTACTGGATACTTCTCTTGCACCACACGATAAACTCGTAAGGCGTACAAGAGGATTAGTTACACATTTTAATTCAGCTTGGCGCTCACAAAATGTAGAGCCATCATTGATTCACACAGTATTTACAAGCATAATAATATACAATATTCACTCTATCAAAGTCAGTCCTAGGCACTAGCACTACTGATATCTACATAACAAAAACCACATCGCCTTGGCCGATGCGTTCATCTAAACAGTCAGTCCCCCGTCTGACAAGACTCAACCGTGCGCGGATGGATCACGAAGATCCCTAGGATTGCGTGCTGCGGTTCACAGCACGCTTCACGTGGTCTATCCACGGGTAAACTCTCTTAAGAGTTCCTTACATCTCTTTGGGCGGGTGTACTTACAACCCGACCAGAGTTCTCACTTCTCAGGTTGACACTGGTGTGTCTGAGTGGAGACCTGTTCACCCACTCATTCCCGTTGTCTTTTCTATTCCCTGGGTAGGGCCTTGTTACCCCCACTCCCAGTAGGGATTGTATCATATATCCTCTTATATGTTATGTAACACGCGAATCCATATGTTTGTGTGTTCTCATCTGTCATATTATCAGTTAAATACCATTTGATTTTATCATGTATAATATAAACTTATGTACATTACTGTAGTTTGGGTGAGAGAGTCAGTGAGTGTGAATGAGAGACAGCATGAGTGAGCGTGAGAGTGAATGTGTGTGTGTGTGTGTTTGTGTGTCTGTGTGTGTGTGTGTGTGTGTGTGTGTGCCTTCTCTGTGTGTATCTCTGTGTGTGGGAGCATCACTATGTTTACGTCACATACTTTTTATGTACACATTTTTCTCCATGTTTAACATTTTTATGAGACTTCTCATGACAATTGTCAGTGTATGTGTGTGAGTAAAGTGTGGGAGTTTGTTCATACTAGTTTCAATGCTAACGTGAGACATTTTGTATGTGTCTAGATGTGAGGAAGTGTGAGTGTGTGTGGAGGATGTGTGTGAGTGTGGGGATATGTGTGGGTGGGGGATGTGTGGGTGGGGGTATGCGTTTGGATGGGTTGGGGTGTGTGGGTTTTTGTGGGTAGTGATATTTGTGGGTGTTGGTGGGATGTGTGGATGGATGTGCGGGGGTGAAAGTAGGGGTGTGGGGGATGTGTGTATGGGTAAAGGATATGTGTATGGGACGGGTGTGGTGTGTGTGTGTTTATGTGGGTGGTGATGTGTGGGTGGTTTGAGGAAGTATGTGTGGGTGGCGGGGTTGTGTGGGTAAGGGATTGTGTTGGGTGGATTGGGGATGCAAGGGCGGTGGGGAGAAGTGTATGGTGTGTGGGTTTGAGATATGTGTACAGTGTGTTGGTGGGGGATGTGTGCATGGTGTGTGGGTGGGGGGTGTGGTGGTATGGGTGAGGATATGTGTGTGGGTGGGGGATAGTGTGTGGTGTGGGGGATGTGTGTGATGGGTGCGGGGAATGTGTGTATTGGTGGGGTATATGTGTGGGTGAGTAGGGGATGTGGGGTGGTTGGGGAAAGTATGTGGGGGTGGGTGGGTGGGAGATGTGTGCGTGGATGAGGAATGTGTGGGTGGGGGTGTGTGAGTGGCTTATGGATGTGTAGGTGGGTGAGGGATGTGTATGTGTCGGTATGGGATGCGTGAGTGGGTGGAGGATGTGTGTGGGTAGGGATATTGTGATCGAGAGATGTTTGGTTGGGGGTGGGCCCCACTCTCCAGTAGACACAAAAAAATAGCTTGCCGGTATTCTGACACTGTCCGTCCTGGCTCTACCTAGTTGTCACTCGTTCTTGAGATCTACAACATAGGTGCTTCTTGTGAGAGCTTGAAAGAAAGTCAAGAATGTGTTATATCTAGTTCTACATCAGTGCAATCCTAAGTAAACATATCATAACACAAACATATACAATGACCAGTCTGGCCAAGTGTATCTTCAAGCTCTACTGCGTTCACCATCCTCCTTCTCCCTACTGTCTTTAGTCTGGGACGGGCTTTTCAATTGTCTCACACGCCTGTAATGATTACATTTCTACCGCCCCATGTCCATGTCGCTAATACAGAAATTCTGTGTCGTACAGCCGCTCCGTCCAAAGTTGGTTTAGCAGCTCACAGGGTCGGTAATGGTATTATAATAATGCCTGATCATCCGGGCTTACAAGCCGTGCCCAGTATCTGTGCCAGACTTCCGTGAATTACCCTCCACCATATGATGAAAAAGGTTTAGCACCATATACCCCATAACAATTGTGGGTAATGTCTGTACCATTACACCTCCGTTTCCAACACAATCGATGGCCAGTGTGCCCATGCGCACACAATAGCACAACACCAATTTATTCTTAGTGAGTTACCATATAACAAATCACATCAAATAAACCTAAGGTATGCGAATACCAAAAATGGCATATAAGGCTATTCTTACCTACATTGTATAATGCAAAAAAGTAAGTAATATCCTTATCTACAACCAACTGGGAAACATAGTTTCCATATACGCTACAGAACATATACACAAATTATGCTTATGACAATTCAACTATATCAACCTCCGATATACATACATTATATAACGTCAAGATAGACATATAATGATACTCAACATAATAGCATAAGGCATTATTAATGAGTAATAATATTGTATACCTACAAAATGAGATATACAACAAGTCTAATTGCAGTGACCACACAGACCAGCCATATTGCTGATCTGTCCGGTTTAGTTACCATTTAGAAAATTAGAATTAAAGAAATAGTCAGTTGACTATATTCTGTACAACAAATGCACACACCAAAAGGCAACTAGAATAGAGATATAGACTAAAAATCAGTACATACATCTACAAGACTTAGATATTTACTCAGAAATAACTTTCCTAGTGAAATCTAGCAACATCAGAATCATACATATGACTACAAAACGAGCTTGGTGCCTACCTGTTCAGAGATTTTTTCATTTCTAACATGACCAGAGCTAACAGCCTATTTAACTAGTATCCAAAAGCAATTAACATTCCTTCAGTACTGTTCTAATTGCTTTATCAGATCTGTTTCACACCTTCCTACAGGGCAGACTCATTATCTCCCAACATGTCCATCATAAATTCTTCCTGAACTGGCCTTCACACCTTGCTCCCTTCTGTCTGGTACAAAGTCCACAGGCCCAGTGTTAATTGCCTCTGCCAGACACCCAACACCTAATTTCTGAATCCCGTCCGAATGGTTTATTATCCTTCTAACACCCCGCCTTTCTACCTGTCTACAGGAGTTACTAGCCTCTAGTCAAGTTTAGGATCAGTTTTACAAGGTCTGTTCACACTCTGTTGAGTCTTTGTGAATGGCTGGACTTGGCATGTTTATAGCTCCAGGTTGCTTGTGTCAGGCCTGGGCAGTTTTAATTTCCACTCACAGTCGCGGTTCATTTAACACTGCACAACTGTGTGATGTTATTATCAATTCTGGGTCTGTTTCTCCTTTCCCCAGCATTCTTTATGATAGAGAATTTCATTCCTTGTTCTGTAATATCTCTACATGGTTCATCAAAAGTGAACCGAAATCTGTTCTGGGAAGTAAAGGCTGCATTTCATGACAGTGGGTGGGTGGGGTGGGTGGATGCTTAGGGGAGGATGTGTGCGTGAGGGAGTGTGTGTTGGTGGACGGGTAGGGAATGCGTGTGTGGGTGGGGAGAGGTGTGTGGTGTGTTGGTTAGGGATATTAAGTGGGTGAGGTATGTGTGTGTGGATGGGGAATTTTTGTGGTGTGTGGGTGGGGGTATGTGGGGTGGATGAGTAAGGGTAACTGTGTGGGTGTGGGTGGGAATATTGTGCGGTATGTGGGTGGGGGATATGTGTGTGGTGTGTAGGTGCTGATGTGTGGTGGTATGTGGGTGTGGGATGTGTTGGTGAGGGATATGTGTGTGTGTGGTGCGTGGGTTGGGAATATTGCGTGGTAGGGGATGTATGTGATTTGCGGGTGGGGGGTTGTGTAGTGAGGGATTGGGTTAAGGCATGTATGGGTGGGTGGAGGATGTATGTATGTGTGGGTGGTAGGGTGTGTGTGTGAGTGGATTGGGGATGTATGGGTGGTTAGGGAGATGTGTGTGTGGGGGGGGGGGGGTAGGGAGATGTCAGTTGGTGGGGATGTGTGTGTATGGTTTGGGGATGTGTGAGTGGATGTGCGATGTGTGGGTAGGTGGGGGATTGTGTGCGTGGGTGGTGAATATGTGGTCAATTGAGATGTGGATGGGGGATGGGTGGTTTGAGGTGTGGATGGGGAGAGGGTGTGTGGGTTAGGATGTGTATGTGGGATGTGTGGGTTGGTGGGGGAATGTTTGTGGGGTGCGAGTGTGTTTTGGTTGGGGGAACAGGTGAGGGGAGAGTGTGTGGGTGCGGGATGTGCAGAAGGGGGATGGGTCGGTTGGTGGGGTATGTATGTGTCCCTTGGTGTGCGTGTGTGTGGGTAGGTGGGGTGTGGGGGTGGGTGGGGTGATGTATGGGTACGTGGGAGATAGGGCCTCATAACATGGTAATTTGCCTTGTTTATGTTTACAACATTCATTTCACAATGTTTATCTTTCTTCCTATGTAAATGTATAATGCTCTTGATGAATGAAAGACGAGTGATTGGAAGGGCCGAATGTAAGACGGGCCTGCGCGCCCAATTTGTGACCCTAATAAAGTTGATTTGATTTGATTTGATTTGATTTGATCTCTCTCTCTCTCTCTCTCTCTCTCTCTCTCTCTCTCTCTCTCTCTCTCTCTCTCTCTCTCTCTCTCTCACTTTAATTCACTCGAACTTTCTCTCTCTCTATCTTACTCTCTCACTTTCTCTCATTCACTCTTTCTCTCACTTCCATTATCACTCTAATTTTATCTCTCTCACTCTTTCATTCGCTCTTTCTCTCACTTGTATTCTCTCTTTCACTATCTCTCTCTTTCTCTTTCTCAGTATCTCTTTCTCTAATTATTCCTCTCAGTATATCTCTCACGCTTTCTCGCACTTTCATTGTCACTCTTTCTATTTATCTGCCTCTTTCTCTCCCTCTCATTCTCTCTCTCACTATCTCTCTATCTCTCTCACTCTCACTATCTCTTTCTCTCTCTCACTCTCACTATCTCTTTCTCTCTCTCACTCTCACTATCTCTCTCACTAACTTTATGTATCTCACTCTCTCTATGTTTTACCCTCTGTCTGTCTGTCTGTCTGTCTGTCTGTCTGTCTGACCCGGCCCGGCTTCGCCCAGCTCCTGGTGAGGAGCATCTCATTTAATTCATATAAGTAGTCATATAAGCTCCCGTTCCCGTTCCCGACTGTCTGTCTGTCTGTCTGTCTGTCTGTCTGTCAGTCTGTCTGTCAGTCTGTCTGTCTGTCTGACTCGGCCCGGCTTCACCCAGTCCCTGGTGGGGAGCATCTCATTTAATGCATATAAGTAATCAAATAAGCTCCCGTTCCCGACTATCTGTCTGTCTGTCTGTCTGTCTGTCTGTCTGACCCGGCGCGGCTGCGCCCAACTCCTGGTGGGGAGCATCTAATTTAATTCATATAAGTAGTCATATAAGCTCCCGTTCCCGTTCCCGACTATCTGTCTGTCTGACCCGGCCCGGCTGCGCCCAGCACCTTGTGGGGAGCATCTAAATTAATTAATATAAGTAGTCATATAAGCTCCCGTTCCCGACTAAATTATGTCTATCTATCTGACCCGGCGCGGCTTCGCCCAGCTCCTGGTGGGAAGCATCTCATTTAATTCATATAAGTAGTCATATAAGCTCCCGTTCCCGACTATCTGTCTGTCTGTCTATCTGTCTATCTGTCTGTCCGACCCGGCTCGACTTCGCCCAGGCCCTGATGGGGAGCATCTCATTTAATTCGTATAAGTAGTCATATAAGCTTCCGTTCCCGACTGTCTGTCTGTCTGTCTGTCTGTCTGTCTGTCTGTCTGTCTGTCTGACCCGGCCCGGCTTCGCCCAGCCTTTGGTGGGGAGCATCTCATTTAATTCATATAAGTTGTCATATAAGCTCCCGTTCCCGACTATCTGTCTGTCTGTCTGTCTATCTATCTGACCCGGCGTGGCTTCGCCCAGCTCCTGGCGGGGAGCGTCTCATTAAATTCATATAACAAAACAAAATTAACTTCAGAATGTCCTTCCACACACCATCCATTATTTTTAATGAAAACTGTTTTAATCACATACATGACTGTAGATAACTTCTTTAAACATAAAAAGATGAGTTAGAAAATTTTCACTATTTAAATAGATGCTTTATTTTTATGAAAACTTTGAAAATGCCTTAAAGATTATATCATTATTTATTATAACTCATATGCCTGTAAATAACTGTAGACAAAGAGTTTATAAATCTTTGAAAACAATGCAACAATCTATATATAAAATATATAGCAATGCTATTAAAAGTTATGCCCCTTGAAATAAATTTTCTTAAGTTAAGTCCCCTCGCTATATATAAATGATAATGTAAATTTACATATTAAATTTTAGTAAGTAAATAGCTGATTGCACACTAACAAACTATGACAGTTGGCTGCACGGGAATGAAAAGAATACATGTAGAAAATTTCATCTCAATCGGATGGACCGTTATCGAACTCATCAAATACATCCCTATACACATACATACATCGTCTTATATATATAGATGATAGACATGTAGCTGAATAGGTAGTCATGTAAGTAAATAGACGTGTATGTAAATAGGTAGACGTGTAGGCAGATAGGTAGACGTGTAGGTGGATAAGTAGACGAGTAGAACGAACGAACGAACGAACTTTATTTTCAAAGGGTAACAAATTGGGCACGCAGGCCGTCTTACACTCGGCCCTTCCATTCACTCATCTTTCGTTCATCAGTGCATAGTGCATTCACATAGAAAAAAAAAAAAAACATTGTCAAATGATTGTTGTAAACATAAACAATGCATGTTACCATGTTATGAGACACATTCCCCCACCCACCCACCCAACCACACGCACACCTCAGGCACAAATATATGCCCTCATTGCCAGACGATATCTCGGGGTAAATAATATAATTCCAACAATGCAACTTGATAACAGAACACGGCTCGTAAACAACAGTCGTCAAATGCAGGTTTAAGAAGCCAAACCTGAACTGAAGAAGGAAATCTACTCCAATGGACTTTGAAAGTTGAAACGGTGTTTATTTTCCGCAGTTCTCAGGCTTGTAACAACGACAATAATAAATAATAATCTACTGTGCCTGTTCTGACCAGGTGGGCAGTAGTACAATTATAATTAATATTAGTAACATGTCCAAAGCCAACTGCACTAGAGTTCTAAACAATGTCCTTGCCCGTCCACATGGCGTCCTTCTTTCTATCTTCGCAATATCCTTTCTGCCAATTTTCAGACATCGAGATTCGGTGTTCGTCTGCCTATTTATTTGTGGCTTCGATGCACGTTGTGTCCACAGATTGTTTCGTTCATTCCAGTTACTAATTCAGCCACTAATGCGATATAAAGCCTGTGCTTAGCCAACCGATATTTCCCAAATCAACATGAGCTGCCGCTCCGAAGAATCTCCCAAGTCAGCCTGCCTTTGTTGTTGTTGACAATCTTTGATGACGTTTCTGCGTTGACACGTCACGTGCTTGGATTTCTTAGAGTTTTGGTTTTGGGATTTTCTGATATTTCTATTTTATCTTATTGCGTCACACCTGCTACTTGGCACTCATCGACAATAATAATCTCTTAAGGGGTTTAAAGTAATTCGAAGAGACGCAAATCAAAAATTAGAGACAGGAGTTGCTGTATACATTTCAAATTCTCTCAACTGTTCCCGTAGAAGTGATCTCGAGATAGAAGAGATAGAATGTGTTTGGTTAGAGGTGAAGCCAGTCAGCCAGCAACCGTTTCTCATTGGATACCTATATAGAAATCCCTGTGCTGGGTATAGTTGGTATGACTGTTTCACTACAATGATGGATAGGGTGTTTACAGCAGGTAGAGAAGTCATGATATTAGGTGACTTTAACATAGATATTACTAAATCCAACCAGACATGGGAAGATATCATTCTATCTTACAATTTCAAACAACTAATAAATCGTCCCACAAGAGTTACAGACACCTCCTTAACTATAATTGATCATATATATGTTACTTGTCCAGTTAATATTACCGAATGTTCTGTTCCTGTTAGTGCAGTTAGTGACCATTACCCAATATGTTGTACATGGTCGAAAATTGGGTTCAAAACTCCTAAAAATAAACATTTAAGCATCAAATTTAGAAACTTTAAAGCTCTCAACCAAAATTTATTTTTAGACGACTTAAAAAATGCAGCCCTTGAACATGTTTACCAACTTCCTGACCCGGATGATGCACTAGCCTACTGGACAAAGACAGTCTACAATGTATTTGATAAACATGTGCCAGTCAAAGAAGTTCGAGTCAAGAATCAACATAAGTCCCCGTGGGTCACTAGCGATGTTCTCGAAATCATGAGAGAACGAGATACAGCACACAAAAATAAAGATTTTATCAATTACCGCAGACTAAGAAATAAAGTTAAATATGAAATTCGTAGGATAAAGAAAGATCATTTCAAAAATTTGATTGTAGATAAATCAAATAACACAAATATATGGAAGGCTATTAACTCGCTAACCAACAAGAAACACGCTTCAGAGTCAGCAATACCAAACTCTATAACATGCGAGGATTTCAGTTACTTCTTTCAATCAGAAATAGAGAATCTAAAGTCCTCAATACCAGACTCAGTATGTAATTTAAGTTCACTGTCATCATTCTGTGAAGGGAAGTGCTCTAGAAATACTCCCCCTGAGATTCCCTTGATGTCTGTTGCAGAAGTATATAAATATCTCTAGAATCTCAAAGCAACAAATTCAGAAGGCCTAGATGGTATCAGTAATAGAATTCTTCGGTGTGCTGCACCTATTATTAGTGAGTCCTTAACGTTCATATATAACCAGTGCCTATCCAAAAACTACTTTCCATCTGCCTTTAAAGTTGCTAAAGTGTATCCTCTACTTAAAAATGGCTCAACTGATATTAGCGTCTTGGGTAATTATAGACCTATTTCCTTACTATCGTCGCTATCAAAGCCATTAGAAAAACACATGCATAAAATAACACTACATGATTTAATTAACAACGATCTAATAATTGACAGTCAATCTGGGTTTCGACCTAAATATTCTTGCCATAGTGCCCTTACAAAAATGACCGATAACTGGCATCTTTGTATCAACAATGGCAACATTTGTGGAGCAGTATTTGTAGACTTTAAAAAGGCCTTTGATATGGTAGATCATGATATTTTAATTAGAAAATTAAAACACATGAAGACTAGCACCAATATGGTGAACCTAATTACGTCATTTTTTATTAGACAGACAACAAGTAGTGTCCTTCAATAACTGTCTATCAAGACCCACAAAACTTAATTTTGGGGTGCCTCAGGGCTCAATATTAGGTCCGCTGCTTTTTGCAGTGTATATTAACGATCTTCCTTTATACCTCAATACTTCGTGTGATCTATTTGCGGACGACTGCACTATTTATACAAGTCAAGAGAGCCTTTGTGACTTAGAGAGCTCTTTACAAAACGAACTTGACAACCTTAGTAGATGGGGCAATGAAAATGGCATGTTAATTAACATCGACAAAACCAAATCCATGCTAATAACGACCAGACAAAAACCACAGACCCTAGCCATAACTGGGATACCGCTCGAGCTCCACGTGGACACGTTACCTATAATTAATGTAAATGAACATAAAACATTAGGTCTTTTAATTGACAGACATTTAAACTGGAGCCCTCATGTTCACGCCCTTACCAAGAGAATAGCACAAAAAGTTTACCAACTTGCTAAAATTCAACACTTTTTGGATGAAGCACACGTAAAATATTCTATGCATCCTATATCCAATCACCTCTCGATTATTGTTCCACAGTCTGGGATGGCTGCCCTAAATCTAATATGAAACGATTGTGTTCGTTACAAAACCGCGCTATACGTCTAGTTTCTAGCATAAAGCACGTTGAAAGTAATAAATTATACAGCCATCTAAGACTTCTACCACTTCAAAAGCGCTTCCTTTTTAACAAAGCCAAATTGGTGAATAAAATTATATCTGAAAATACCCCAGAGTATCTTCTACCGTTAATTCAATCTAATGCAATGAACAGTAAGCGCTTAAATTTATTACAGCTTCCTAAGCCTAGATTGGACTTATACAAAACTTGTTTCGCATATTCTGGTGCTCACTTGTGGAATAGCCTTCCACCAGAACTGAAAACACCAATGAGTCCCTACACATTCAACCGTAAGCTCTTTCAATACTTACTTCATACCGACTATATGCCTCCATAAGTCACCTACTAGTATCATTTTTCCACTATCATTCTTCACTGTATATGTGTGAACGAGACAGTGGGTGAGAGAGTGAGTGAGAAAGAGTGTGAGTGGAAGAATTAGTATGAGTGAGAGTGAGAGAGTATGCATGCGCGTGTGCCTGAGTGAGTGTAAAAGTGAGTGAGTGTGTGGACATAGGTGTGAGAGATTTAGTTAGAGAATGAATGAATCTGAGAGAGTGGGTGTGTTGTGTGTCTGCCTGTCTGTGTGATAGAGTGTGAAAGTTAGTGAGTGAGTGTGAGTTAGAGAGTCATCGAGTAAATGAGTGAGTAAGGGAGCGTGAGGGAGTGAGAGAGAATTTGTGGGTATGCGTGTATGTGCGCGAATGAGTGAGTGTGAGAGCGAGTGAGTGTGTAAAAGAGAGAGCGTGGGTGAATGAGAGAGTGCATGAGAAAGTGTGATGTATGTGTGTGCATGTCTGGATGTGTGTATGGGTGTATATGTGTGTACATGTGTGTATCTGTGTGTGCCTCGGTGTGTATGTCTGTACGTGTGTTAAGGTGTGCGTTCATGTGTTTATATGCATGTGCGTGTATGTATGTGTGTATGGATGAGTGTGTGTGTGTGTGTGTGTGTGTGTGTGTGTGTGTGTGCTGGTGTATGTATTGTATATCTTTGTATGTTTAAGTGTGCATGCATGCAGTGTATGCGATGGAGTGTATATTCGGGTGTTATGTGAGTACGTGTGAGAAAGTATATGGATGTGTGCAGGTGTGTGTATTGCGTGGGTATGATGTGTGTGGGTATGTGTATTTACATGTGTGTGAGAGAGAAGGGAGAGAGAGAGAGAGAGAGAGAGAGAGAGAGAGAGAGAGAGTTGAGCGCACGCATGTCATCTAACATGCTGATCCATATGTTTTGTGTATTCTCATTTTTTTTCATATTATCATTTTGATGCACTTGATTTTAACATGCATAAAATGAATTCATGTAAATTACTGTAAAGCAAGTGAGAGAGTGAGTGTAAGTGAGAGAGAGAGAGAGAGAGAGAGAGAGAGAGAGAGAGAGAGAGAGAGAGAGAATGAGTGTGAGAGTGTGTGTATGTAAAGAGAGAGAGAGAGAGAGAGAGAGAGAGAGAGAGAGAGAGAGAGAGAGAGAGAGAGAGAGAGAGTTGAGCCCACGCATGTCATGTAACATGCTATTCCATATTTTTTATGTATTCCCATCTTTCATATTACGAGGTATCGTTTAATGCCACCTGATTGTCCTGTAACATGCCATTCCATATTTAATTTTTTTTATTTATTCTCATCTTATCATTTTGTATGCCACTTGATTTTATCATGTATAATATAACATTACTGTGATGTGAGTGAGAGAGTTAGTGTGAGAGAGAGAGAGAGAGAGAGAGAGAGAGAGAGAGAGAGAGAGAGAGAGAGAGAGAGAGAGAGAGAGAGAGAGAGACAAGAGAGAGAGAGAGAGAGAGAGTGAGAGAAAGAGGAAAAAAGAGAGAGTTGAATTGCATCACTAATTTTTACGCTACATAATGTATATGTACAATTTTTTCTCCACTTCTTGCAATTGCGAGAATTCTCACGACAATCGTCAGTGTCTCAATTGTGTGTAAAGTGTGGGAGTTTGTTCTTATTAGTTTCAGTGATCATGTGAGGCATCATGTATTTGTCTAGATGTGAGGATGTATGTATGGGTGTGTATGTGAGGGGTATGTGTGTGTGTGGGGGGGGGGGAATGTGTGTGTGCCTGTGTGTGTGTGTGTGAGAGAGAGAGAGAGAGAGAGAGAGAGAGAGAGAGAGAGAGAGAGAGAGAGAATTGAGTGCTCGCATGTCCTGTAACATGCCATTCCATATTTTTTGTATATTTTCATCTTTCACATTATCATTTTGTATGTATGACACTTGATTTTATCATGTATAATATAACATTACTGTAATGTGAGTGAGAGCGTTAGTGAGAGAGAGAGAGAGAGAGAGAGAGAGAGAGAGAGAGAGAGAGAGAGAGAGAGAGAGAGAGAGAGAGAGAGAGAGTTGAATTACATCACTAATTTTTAAGTTACAAAATGTATATGTACAATTTTTCTCCATTTTCTTTACAATTTTGCGACAATGCTCACGACAATCATCACTGTATGTGTGTGTAAAGTGTGGGAGTGTGATCATAATAGTAGGTTGGGGGATGGGGGGATGTGTGTGTGTGGATTCGTGATGTGTGTGGGTGGGCTCAGGATGTGTGGGTGGGCGGGGTGGGATTGTGTGGGTGGGTGGGGGATTTGTGTGTGGATGCGTGCGAGATGTATGGGTGTATGGGGAGATGTGTTTGTGGGTGGGGATGTGTGTTTGTCTAGGTGGTTGTGGGTGAGTGGGTGGAGGAGGATATGTTGGTGGATGATTGATGGTGGGTTATGGGATGGGTGGGGGTACATGTGTGGGTGGGGAGATGTGGGTGTGGGGATATGTGATATGTGGGTGGGTGAGTGTGTGCAGGTTAGGAGATGGTGGGGGATGTTTGTAGGTGTGGGCTCGGGATCTGTGAGTGGGCTGGGGGAGATAGGAGATTATGTGGGTGAGTGAGGAATTTGTGTGTGGGTAGGTGCGGAATATGTGAGTTGACGGGGAGATGTGTGTGTGGCTGCGGAATGTGTGTTTGGTTGGGTGGTCGGAGGTGTGTGGGTGGAGGAGGATATTGGGTGAGTGATTGTTGGTGGGAAATGGACGGTTAGAGGATATGTGAGTGGGTGGGGGAGATGTGTGTAGGTGGGGGATGTGTGGGTTATTGAATGTATGTGTGCTTGGGGTGTGGGTGGATGGGATGTGTGGTGGGTTAGATGTGTGTGTGGGTGGGGAGATGTGTAGGTGTAGGGATGTGGTGGATGGGTGGGGGAATGTATTGTATGTGTGTGTGGTTGGGTGGGGGAGTTGGAGTGAATGGGGGATGTGTGGGTGGGTGGTGGATGTGTCTCATAACATAGTAATATGCATTGTTTATGTTTACAAAATTCATGTGACAATGTTTTTTTCCTATGCACTGTTGATGAAAGAAAGATGAGTGATTGGAAGGGCCGAATGTAAGACGGGCCTGCGTGCCCAATTTGTTACCCTTTGAAAATAAAGTATGTTCGTTCGTTCGTTCGTTCGTTCATCCATCCATCCATCCCCACACCTATACATCTCCCCACCCACACACACACATCTCCAACCCACCACACATCTCCCCACACCCGCATCCCCCACCCACAGACACACCTCAGGCACACATACATTCCCCCACCCACATATTCCCAACCCACAAACATCTCCCCACCAACACACATACCCTCCACACATCCGACAACCCATCAATAATCACCACATACATACCCTCATCCACCCATACACCCCCGACCACGCTGCCAAATACACATCCCCCAACAACACATCTCCCAACAACACATACATCTTCCCGCCAAGTCACACATCCTACACCTACCCACATATAAATCCCGCAGCGACCCACACAATCCTCCCAACCACACATCCCAAACCCACTCACACACCCCCACCATCTCCCTACCTACCTACACTCTCCAACCCAAACATCCACCACCCACCCACACATCCTCCACCAACCCACACATCCTCCACCCACCAGTCCCTCAACCACACATCTCTTAACCACACACCCCACCCATACACACACATCCCCATTCACACACACACACACGCATCTCCCCACCCATACACATATTCCTCACACACATCCCCACCCACCAACACATCCCCCATCCATACACACACACACACACACACACACACACACCGCAACACCCACACATTCCCCACCCACACACATCCCCCACCCACACACATCCCTCACCCACACATCCCACCCATACACTCATCCCCTCACACATCTCCCACTCACGTACTTATCCCTCAACCACTCACACCCACACATCCCCCAGCCACGCATCAACATATTCATTTCCCATCTTCCCACCCACACTCACACACGCGAACCACCCAGCCAAACATACATCCCCACCCTCACACACATCCTTCGCCCACCCGAACATCCACACCAAACCATACACACCACCCACCCACACACACACATCTCTCACGCATACCCATCTCCCCTCTCACACAACACCCCACCCATATACACATCACCCACCCACAAACACATCTCCCGCACATCTCCTACCCATCCACACATCCCGCACATACAAATACCCTTACCATCCACAAATATATCCTCCACCCACCCACACTTACCCCACCCACACACCCCCCACCCACACAGACATAACCCCCACCAATAAGCACACATCCCCACACCCATCACCCAACCCACTCACATCCTCCACACCCATTCACCCACACATCCCTCACACACCCATACACACATCCCCCACCCACACAACCCCCACCCACTAACACCCATACATTTCCAACCATCCACCCAAACATCTCACACCCCCACACACATCCTTCATACACACACACACACATCCCCACACCAATCCCCACCTACACACATCTCTCCACCCAGTCACAAATCCCCCACACCCACATCCTCCACACCCACATCCCCCACCAACCCACACACTCACATCTCAGGCACACATATATTCCCCCACCCACACATCCCCCACCACACACATCCCTACACTTACACAATCTCCCCATTCATACACATCCCCCACCAACACTATATCCCCACCCACACAATACCCCCACCCATCCTATAACCCACCAACAATCACCCTCCCGCATATCCTCCTCTACCCACTCATCCCAACCACCCAGTCAAACATACATCGCCCAACCACACATCCCCCACCCACACACATCTCCCCGCGACACCACACACACCGTACGTACCCACATACATATCCCGCACCCACCCACACAATCTCACTAAACCCACACATCCCGAACCCACCTACAAACACACATCCCCCACCATCCCCCACCCTACTAGTATGAACAAACTCCCACACTTTAAACACACATACAGTGACGACTGTCGTGAGTATTCTCGCAAAATTGTAAAAAATGGAGAAAAATTATACATATACATTTTGTAACGTAAAAATTAGTGACGCAATTCAGCTCTCTCTATCCACCCCGCCCCCTCTCTCTCACACTCTTACACACACAAACACCCTCCCTCACTCACACTCACTAACTCTCATGTGTTGATGGGTGAGGATGTGTGTATGGATGGGGATGTGTGTGTGTGTGTGTGTGTGTGTGTGTGTGTGTGTGTGTGTGTGGGTGGTGAGATGTGTAGTTAAGGGATGTGTGATTGGGGTTTGGAGATCGGGGTGGGATAGTTGGCGAGTGGGTGGGTTGAGGATGTGTGGGGGGTGAGTGTGTGTAGGTTGGGGGTGGGAGGGGATGTATGGGTGCGGGATGTGTGGATGGGGAAGATTGTGTGGTGGGTGATATCTGTGCAAGTGGGGGATGTGTGGGTGGGTTCGGGTTTTGTGTGTGGGTAAGTGCAGGATATGTGAGTTGGCGGGAATATGTGTGTGTGTGGGTGTTGGAAATGTGGTTGGGTGATGTGTGTTTGGCTGAGTGTTTGGGGGTGTGTGGGTGGGTGGTGGAGGATATGTGGGTGGGTGAGTGTTGGTAGGTTATGGGATGGATGGAGAATGTATGTGTGTGGGTGGGTATGGATGGGTGGTTGCATGCATGTGGTGCCTGGGTGTGTGGGTGGGGGATGTGTGGTGGGTGGGAGATGTGTGTGTGTGGGTAGGGAGATGATGTATGTGGGGGTGTGTTTGGGATGTGTTGGTTTGGGGATGCGTGGATGGATGGGGTCATGTATGTGCCTGTGGGTATGTGTGTGGTTGGGTGGTGGATGTGTGTGTGGGGGGGACACGCGGATGGATAGATGGGTGGGGGTGGGGGATTTGTCTCATAACATGGTAACATGCATTGTTTATGCTTACAACATTTATTTGACAATGTTTTTTTCCTATGTGAATACACTATGCACTGATGAACGAAAGATGAGTGATTGGAAGGGCCGAATGTAAGACGGGCCTGCGTGCCCAATTTGTTACCCTTCGAAAAAAAAGATTGTTCCTTCGTTCGTTCCTTCGTTCTCACTCACTCTACAGTAATGTGCATGTATTCATATTATGCATGACGAAATCAGTAGATGAATAGGTAGACGGGTAGGTGAATGAGTAGGCGGGTAATTTAATAGGTAAACATGTAGGTAAATTGGTAGACAAGGAACTAGGTAGTCGTGCAGGCAAATAGAGATAAACAAACAAACAAATTTTATTTTCAAAACTTGGGGGCGCAGGCCCGAGTTACACTCGACTTTCCAATCACGCATCTTCTGTTCATCATTGTTAAAATTGTATTGTCCGTTGTACTGTTTATATTGTATTGTCAAATGTATTGTTTAGATTATGTTGTCCGTTGTATTGTTTAGTTTATGTTGTATATTGTTTTGTTGAGTTTATGTTGTCGATGATATTTTTATTTTACATTTGGTTGTCCATTGTATTGTTTAGACTATATTGTGCAATGTATTGGTTAGATTGTTGTCCATTGTACTGTTTAGACTATATTGTCATATATACTGTTTAGATTGTGTTCCACATTGCATTGTTTCGATTGCCTTGCTCATTATATTGTGTAGATTATGTTATCCATTGTACTGTTTAGACTATATTGTCATATATATCGTTTAGATTGTGTTTTCCATTGAATTGTTTCGATTGCCTTGCCCATTATATTGTGTAGATTATGTTGTCCATTATATTGTTTATATTGTGTCGTCCATTGTATTGTTTCAGGT
>OY992876.1:520606765-520741765 GCA_963921405.1 Cepaea hortensis
GCAAACTCTACAACACCACCAGCAAACTCTACAACACCACCACCAGCAAACTCCACAACACCACCAGCAAACTCCACAATACCAAAAGCAAACTCCACAACACTACCAGCAAACTCTACAACACTACCAGCAAACTCTACAACACCACCAGCAAACTCCACAACACCACCAGCAAACTCCACAACATCACCACCAGCAAACTCCACAACACCACCACCAGCAAACTCCACAACACTACCAGCAAACTCCACAACACCACCACCAGCAAACTCTACAACACCACCAGCAAACTCCACAACACCACCAGCAAACTCCACAACACCACCAGCAAACTCCACAACACTACCAGCAAACTCCACAACACTACCAGAAAACTCCACAAAACTACCAGCAAACTCTACAACACTACCAGCAAACTCCACAACACCACCAGCAAACTCCACAACACTACCAGCAAACTCCACAACACCACCAGCAAACTCCACAACACCACCAGCAAACTCTATAACACCACCAGCAAACTCCACAACACTACCAGCAAACTCCACAACACCACAATCAAACTCTACAACACCACCAGCAAACTCTACAACACCACCAGCAAACTCCACAACACCACCAGCAAACTCCACAACACCACCAGCAAACTCTACAACACCACCAGCAAATTCCACAACACCACCAGCAAACTCCACAACACCACCAGCAAACTCCACAACACCACCAGCAAACTCCACAACACCACCAGCAAACTCTACAACACCACCAGCAAACTCCACAACACTACCAGCAAACTCCACAACACCACCAGCAAACTCCACAACACCAAAAGCAAACTCCACAACACCACCAGCAAACTCCACAACACCACCACCAGCAAACTCTCCAACACCACCAGCAAACCCCACAACACCAAAAGCAAACTCCACATCACCACCAGCAAACTCCACAACACTACCAACTGTAAACTCCACAACACCAAAAGCTTCTGAAAACTTCACAATATCACCACCATCTGGAAACTCCACAACACTACCACCAGCAAACTCCACAACACTACCAGCAAACTCCACAATACCATCTGTAAACTTCACAACACCACCTGTAAACTCCACAACACTACCACCGGTAAACTTTACAACACCACCAGCAAACTCCACAACACCACCAGCAAACTTCACAACACCACCAGCAAACTCCACATCACTACCAGCAAACTCCACAACAATACCAGCAAACTCTACAACACTACCAGCAAACTCCACAACACCACCAGCAAACTCCACAACACTACCAGCAAACTCCACAACACTACCAGCAAACTCTACAACACCACCAGCAAACTCTACAACACCACAAGCAAACTCCACAACACCACCAGGACACTCCACAACACCACCACCAAACTCCACAACACAACCAGGAAACTCCATAACACCACCAGCAAACTCCACAACACCACCACCAACAAACTCCACAACACCACCACCAGCAAACTCCACAACACCACCAGCAAACTCCACAACACCACCAGCAAACTTCACAACACTACCAGCAAACTCCACAACACCACCAGCAAACTCCACAACACCACCGTCAAACTCCACAACACCACCACAAGCAAACTCCACAACACCACCAGCAAACTCAACAACACCACCAGCAAACTCCACAACACTACCAGCAAACTCCACAACACCACCAGCAAACTCCACAACACTACCAGCAAACTCCACAACACCACCAGCAAACTCCACAACACTACCAGCAAACTCCACAACACCACCACCAGCAAACTCTACAACACCACCAGCAAACTCCACAACACCACCAGGAAACTCCACAACACCACCAGCAAACTCCACAACACCACCAGCAAACTCCACAACACTACCAGCAAACTCTACAACGCTACCAGCAAACTCAACAACACTACCAGCAAACTCCACAATACCAAACGCAAACTCCACAACACTACCAGCAAACTCTACAACGCTACCAGCAAACTCAACAACACCACCAGCAAACTCCACAATACCAAAAGCAAACTCCACAACACTACCAGCAAACTCTACAACACCACCAGCAAACTCCACAACACCACCAGCAAACTCCACAACACCACCAGCAAACTCCACAACACTACCAGCAAACTCTACAACGCTACCAGCAAACTCAACAACA
The DNA here is from genome assembly GCA_963921405.1 of Cepaea hortensis. Lineage (NCBI taxonomy): Eukaryota > Metazoa > Mollusca > Gastropoda > Stylommatophora > Helicidae > Cepaea > Cepaea hortensis. The sequence continues at coordinate 520,608,950 of OY992876.1, forward strand.
CTACCAGCAAACTCCACAACACCACCAGCAAACTCCACAACACTACCAGCAAACTCCACAACACCACAATCAAACTCTACAACACCACCAGCAAACTCTACAACACCACCAGCAAACTCCACAACACCACCAGCAAACTCCACAACACCACCAGCAAACTCCACAACACCACCAGCAAACTCTACAACACCACCAGCAAACTCCACAACACCACCAGCAAACTCCACAACACTACCAGCAAACTCCACAACACCACAAGCAAACTCCACAACACCAAAAGCAAACTCCACAACACCACCAGCAAACTCCACAACACCACCACCAGCAAACTCTCCAACACCACCAGCAAACCCCACAACACCAAAAGCAAACTCCACATCACCACCAGCAAACTCCACAACACTACCAACTGTAAACTCCACAACACCATAAGCTTCTGAAAACTTCACAATATCACCACCATCTGGAAACTCCACAACACTACCACCAGCAAACTCCACAACACTACCAGCAAACTCCACAATACCATCTGTAAACTTCACAACACCACCTGTAAACTCCACAACACTACCACCGGTAAACTTTACAACACCACCAGCAAACTCCAGAACACCACCAGCAAACTTCACAACACCACCAGCAAACTCCACAACACCAACAGCAAACTCCACAACACCACCAGCAAACTCTACAACACCACCAGCAAACTCCACAACACCACCACCAGCAAACTCCACAACACCACCAGCAAACTCCACAACACCACCAGCAAACTCCACATCACTACCAGCAAACTCCACAACACTACCAGCAAACTCTACAACACTACCAGCAAACTCCACAACACCACCAGCAAACTCCACAACACTACCAGCAAACTCCACAACACTACCAGCAAACTCTACAACACTACCAGCAAACTCTACAACACCACCAGAAAACTCCACAACACCACCAGCAAACTCCACAACACCATCAGCAAACTCCACAACACCACCAGCAAACTCTACAACACCACCAGCAAACTCCACAACACCACCAGCAAACTCCACAACACCACCAGCAAACTCCACAACACCACCAGCAAACTCCACAACACCACCACCAGCAAACTCTACAACACCACCAGCAAACTCCACAACATCACCAGCAAACTCCACAACACTACCAGCAAACTCCACAACACCACCACCAGCAAACTCTACAACACCACCAGCAAACTCTACAACACCACCACCAGCAAACTCTACAACACCACCAGAAAACTCCACAACACCACCAGCAAACTCCACAACACCATCAGCAAACTCCACAACACCACCAGCAAACTCTACAACACCACCAGCAAACTCCACAACACCACCAGCAAACTCCACAACACCACCAGCAAACTCCACAACACCACCAGCAAACTCCACAACACCACCAGGAAACTCCACAACACCACCACCAGCAAACTCTACAACACCACCAGCAAACACCACAACACCATCAGCAAACTCCACAACACCAAAAGCAAACTCCACAACACCACCAGCAAACTCCACAACACTACCACCTGTAAACTCCCCAACACTACCATCTGTAAACTCCACAACACCACCAGAAAACTCCACAACACTACCACCTGTAAACTCCACAACACCACCTGTAAACTCCAAAACACCACCAGCAAACTCCACAACACCACCAGCAAACTCCACAAAACCACCAGCAAACTCCACACCATCACCAGCAAACTCTACAACACCACCAGCAAACTCTACAACACCACCAGCAAACTCCACAACACCACCAGCAAACTCCACAACACCAAAAGCAAACTCCACAACACTACCACCTGTAAACTCCACAACACCACCTGTAAACTACACAACACCACCTGTAAACTCCACAGCACCACATGTAAACTCCACAACACCACCTGTAAACTCCACAACACCACATTTAAACTCCACAACACCACCTTTAAACTCCACAACACCACATGTAAACTCCACAACACCACCTGTAAACTCCACAACACCACATGTAAACTCCACAACACCACATGTAAACTCCACAACACTACCAGCTGTAAACTCCACAACAACACCACCTCTAAACTCCACAACAACAACACCTGTAAATTCCACAACACTACCACCTGTAAACAACACAACACCACCACATGGAAACTCCACAGCAACACCACCTGTAAACTCCACAACACTACCACCTGTAAACTCCACAACAATACCACCTGTAAACCCTACAACAACACCACCTGTAAATTCCACAACACTACCACTTGTAAACTCCACAACACTACCACCTGTAAATTCCACAACACCACCACCTGTAAACTCCACAACAACACCACCCGTAAACTCCACAACACTACCAGTAATCTCGACAACACTACCACCAGTAAACTCCACAACACCACCTGTAAACTCCACAACACCACATGTAAACTCCACATCACCACCTGTAAACTCCACAACACCACATGTAAACTCCACAACACCACATGAAAACTCCACAACACCACATGTAAACTCCACAACACCACCTGTAAACTCCATAACACCACATGTAAACTCCACAACACCACCTGAAAACTCCACAACACCACCTGTAAACTCAACAACACCACCTGTAAACTCAACAACACCACCTGTAAACTCCACAACACCACCAGCAAATTCCACAACACTACCACTTGTAAACTCCACAACACTACCACCTGTAAATTCCACAACACCACCACCTGTAAACTCCACAACAACACCACCCGTAAACTCCACAACACTACCAGTAATCTCGACAACACTACCACCAGTAAACTCCACAACACCACCTGTAAACTCCACAACACCACATGCAAACTCCACATCACCACCTGTAAACTCCACAACACCACATGTAAACTCCACAACACCACATGAAAACTCCACAACACCACATGTAAACTCCACAACACCACCTGTAAACTCCATAACACCACATGTAAACTCCACAACACCACCTGAAAACTCCACAACACCACCTGTAAACTCAACAACACCACCTGTAAACTCAACAACACCACCTGTAAACTCCACAACACCACCAGCAAATTCCACAACACTACCACATGTAAACTCCACAACACCACAAGTAAACTCCACAACACTATCACCTGTAAACTCCACAACACCACCAGTAACCTCCACAACACTGCCACCTGTAAACTCCACAACACCACCAGCAAACGCCACAACACTACAACCTGTAAACTCCACAACACTACCAATTGTAAACTCCACAACACTACCACCTGTAAACTCCACAACACTACCAATTCTAAACTCCACAACATCACATGTAAACTCCACAACACCACATGTAAACTACACAACACCACATGTAAATTCCACAACACCACCTGTCAATTCCACAACACCACATGTAAACTCCACAACACCACCTGTCAATTCCACAACACCACATGTAAACTCCACAACACTACCACCTGTAAACTCCACAACACCACCTTTAAACTCCACGACACCACCTGTAAACTCCACAACACCACATGTAAATTCCACAACAACACCACCTGTAAACTCCACAACACCACAAGGAAACTCCACAACACTACCACCTGTAAACTCCACAACACCACCAGTAAACTTCACAACACTATCACCTGTAAACTCCAGAACACCACCAGCAAACTCCACAACACCACCAGCAAACTCCGCACCACTACCAACTGTAAACTCCACAACACTACCAGCAAACGCCACAACACTACAACCTGTACACTCCACAACACTACCACCTTTAAACTCCACAACATCACCTGTAAACTCCACAACACTACCACCTGTAAACTCCACAACACTACCACCTGTAAACTCCACAACACTACCAGCAAACGCTACAATACTACCAACTGTAAACTCCACAACACCACCTGTAATCTCCACAACACCACCTGTAAACTCCACAACACCACCTGGAAACTCCACAACACTACCACCAGGAAACTCCACAACACTACTACCTGTAAACTCCACAACACTACTACCTGTGAACACCACAAAACCACCAGCAAACTCCACACCACTACCAACTGTAAACTCCACAACACTACCACCTGTAAACTCCACAACACCACCTGTAAACTCCACACCACTACCAGCAAACGCCACAACACTACCACCTGTAAACTCCACAACACTACCACCAGCAAACGCCACAACACTACCACCTGTAAACTCCACAACACCACATGTAAACTCGACAACACCACCTGTAAACTCCACAACAACTCCACCTGTAAACTCCACAACACTACCAGCAAACTCCACAACACTACCAGCAAACTCCACAACACTACCAGCAAACTCCACAACACTACCACCTGTAAACTCCACAACACTACCAGCAAACTCCACTACACTACCAGCAAACACCACAACACTACCACCTGAAAACACCACAACACTACCACCAGCAAACTCCACAACAACACCACCAGCAAACTCCACAACAACACCACCAGCAAACGCCACAACACTACCACCTGTAAATTCCACAACACTACTACCTGAAAACACCTCAACACTACCACCTGTAAATTCCACAACACTACTACCTGTAAACCCCACAACAGCACTACCAGCAAACTCCACAACACTACCAGCAAACTCCACAAAACTACCAGCAAACTCCACAACACTACCAGCAAACTCCACAACACTACCACCTGTAAACTCCACAACACTACCAGCAAACTCCACAACACTACCAGCAAACTCCACAACACTACCAGCAAACTCCACAACACTACCAGCTAACTCCACAGCACTACCACCTGTAAACTCCACAACATTACCAGCAAACTCCATAACATTACCAGCGAACTCCACAACACTACCACCTGTAAACTCCACAACACTACCAGCAAACTCCACAACACTACCAGCAAACACCACAACACTACCACCTGAAAACACCACAACACTACCATCAGCAAACTCCACAACAACACCAACAGCAAACTCCACAATAACACCACCAGCAAACGCCACAACACTACCACCTGTAAATTCCACAACACTACCACCTGAAAACACCACAACACTACCACCTGTAAATTCCACAACACTACCACCTGTAAACCCCACATCAACACTACCAGCAAACTCCACAACACCACCAGCGAACTCCCCAACACTACCAGCAAATTCCACAACACTACCACCTGTAAACTCCACAACACTACCACCTGTAAACTCCACAACACTACCACCTGTAAACTACACAACAACAACACCAGGAAACTACACAACAACACCAGGAAACTCCACAACAACACCAGGACACTACACAACAACACAAGGAAACTACACAACAACACCAGGAAACTACACAACAATACCAGGAAACTCCACAACAACACCAGGAAACTCCACAACAATACCAGGAAACTACAAAACAACACCAGGAAACTACACAACAACACCAGGAAACTCCACAACAACACCAGGAAACTACACAACAACACCAGAAAACTACACAACAACACCAGGAAACTACACAACAACACCAGGAAACTACACAACAACACCAGGAAACTCCACAACAATACCAGGAAACTACACAACAACACCAGGAAACTACACAACAACACCAGGAAACTACACAACAACACCAGGAAACTCCACAACAACACCACCAGAAATCTACACAACAACACCAGGAAACTACACAACAACACCAGAAAACTACACAACAACACCAGGCACCTACACAACAACACCAGGAAACTCCACAACATTACCAGGAAACTACACAACAACACCAGGAAACCCCACAACAATACGAGGAAACTCCACAACAACACCAGGAAACTACACAACAACACCAGGAAACTACACAACACCACCACCAGGATACTTCACAACAACAACAGGAAACTACACAACAACACCAGGAAATTACACAACAACACCAGGAAACTACACAACAACACATGGAAACTACACAACACCACCACCAGGATACTCCACAACAACAACAGGAAACTACACAACAACACCAGGAAATTACACAACAACACCAGGAAACTACACAACAACACCAGGAAACTACACAACAACACATGGAAACTACACAACAACACCTGGAAACTACACAACAACACCACCAACTATGAACACCACATCAACACCATCAAATATAAACACCACATCAACACCACTTATGTCTACTGCGCCATCAACATCAATATCCAGTGTATCAACAAAACCTACAATGTCCAATTCTACTGCGCCATCAACATCTATGACCAACTCAACAACGGCACCAACAATTAGCTCTACAACATCTCCCTCACCAACAGTGATCACTAGCAAAAGCGTCCGCAATTTCTCAGGTCGTCTCGTCGTTTCTCCCACATTCTCGCTGGCGCCGTTACTCATCCTTCTCCTGTTGTATTGAAGCTAGTTTTGATGAACAACTTCTCAGGGGCGTTTCTCTGCCTGGTGTGGTCCCGCCGTGGCATAGTAGATAATGCCATTGCCCCTCTGGGCGGTGGTTCGGATTTAATCCCCAGCATAACCAAAGTTATTTTATTTCTTTCTGAGCTTCGTACGAATTGGCTTCAACGAAAGAGGATTTAAACGGGAGGGCTGTCCTGCCTTCATTATGTTGTGACCTAAAATATGTCAAAGCCTTTTACTGCGCCCATCAACGGTTTTATCTGCTAACGGATAATGTGTACCTCAAACGATGCAAGCTATTCCTTTGAGATTTTCGTCCTTACACAAAAAGGCTGCAGGACCATTTCACTAGTGCTGTGGAGTTAGGAGGAATGGACTGTGTCTTTATTTTATTAAATTCCATCGACTGAATTTTCAGTATCCTGAGATGGTCGTCTAGCTTCTGTGCCACTCCACCGCATCTGGAAATAAACAAAATATGTGTGGAGACATTGTAAATAACATTTCACACACCTTAATGAATGTTGAATATATGGTGCTAACACCGTAAGTTATAGACTGATCGCCACTCTATGTGTGATGTGGGACCGGCACTCTATGTGTGATTTGGGACCGGCACTCTATGAACGGCACTCTATGTGTGATGTGGGACCGGCACTCTATGAACGGCACTCTATGTGTGATGTGGGACCGGCACTCTATGTGTGATGTGGGACCAGCACTCTATGAACGGCACTCTATGTGTGATGTGGGACCGGCACTCTATGAACGGCACTCTATGTGTGATGTGGGACCGGCACTCTATGAACGGCACTCTATGTGTGATGTGGGACCGGCACTCTATGAACGGCACTCTATGTGTGATGTGGGACCGGCACTCTATGTGTGATGTGGGACCGGCACTCTATGTGAGACGTGGGACCGGCACTCTATGTGTGATGTGGGACCGGCACTCTATGTGTGATGTGGGACCGGCACTCTATGTGTGACGTGGGACCGGCACTCTATGTGTGACGTGGGACCGGCACTCTATGTGTGGTGTTGGACCGGCACTCTATGTGTGATGTGGGACCGGCACTCTATGTGTGATGTGGGACCGGCACTCTATGTGTGGTGTGGGACCGACACTCTATGTGTGATGTGGGACCGGCACTCTATGTGTGATGTGGGACCGGCACTCTATGAACGGCACTCTATGTGTGATGTGGGACCGGCACTCTATGAACGACACTCTATGTGTGATGTGGGACCGGCACTCTATGAACGGCACTCTATGTGTGATGTGGGACCGGCACTCTATGAACGGCACTCTATGTGTGATGTGGGACCGGCACTCTATGAACGGCACTCTATGTGTGATGTGGGACCGGCACTCTATGTGTGATGTGGGACCGGCACTCTATGTGTGACGTGGGACCGGCACTCTACGTGTGATGTGGGACCGGCACTCTATGTGTGATGTGGGACCGGCACTCCATGTGTGATGTGGGACCGGCACTCTATGTGTGATGTGGGACCGGCACTCTATGTGTGATGTGGGACCGGCACTCTATGTGTGATGTGGGACCGACACTTTATGTGTTATGTGGGACCGGCACTCTATGTGTGATGTGGGACACGCACTCTATGTGTGATGTGGGAACAGCACTCTATGTGTGATGTGGGACCGACACTTTATGTGTGATGTGGGACCGGCACTCTATGTGTGATGTGGGACCGGTACTCTATGTGTGACGTGGGACCGGCACTCTATGTGTAATGTGGGACCGACACTTTATGTGTGATGTGGGACCGACACTCTATGTGTGACGTGGGACCGGCACTCTATGTGTGATGTGGGACCGACACTTTATGTGTGACGTGGGACCGGCACTCTATGTGTGACATGGGACCGGCACTCTATGTGTGATGTGGGACCGGCACTCTATGTGTGATGTGGGACCGGCACTCTATGTGTGATGTGGGACCGGCACTTTATGTGTGATGTGGGACCGGCACTCTATGTGTGATGTGGGACCGGCACTCTATGTGTGATGTGGGACCGGCACTCTATGTGTGATGTGGGACCGGCACTCTATGTGTGATGTGGGACCGGCACTCTATGTGTGACGTGGGACCGGCACTCTATGTGTGACGTGGGACCGGCACTCTATGTGTGGTGTGGGACCGGCACTCTATGTGTGATGTGGGACCGGCACTCTATGTGTGATGTGGGACCGGCACTCTATGTGTGACGTGGGACCGGCACTCTATGTGTGATGTGGGACCGGCACTCTATGTGTGACGTGGGACCGGCACTCTATGTGTGGTGTGGTCAATATGAGACGAGCCTCCTGTAATCCCATGACAATCACTGGTACTCACTTCTGGTTGGGTCAGCCTGCCAGCTCAGGTCCATGTACAAAAACATTTCCTTCTACGTGTGGATTTGAACACAGGAATACGGAGTCGACAGAAGTAGAAGCAGCAGAAACATTTCCTTAAATGTTACCATCAATATTGTTTTCCGTTAAATAACAATATTACCTTTTGTATTGGAACGGTCGGGTTGTGTGACGGTTTGCTCCATGCTCGGTCTTCGTAAACTTAGATGTATATAACACAAATACTGAAGTATTGGAAAGATCAGGTTGTGTGACGGTGTATTCCATGCTCAGTCTTCGTAGACTTAGATGGATAGGACACGTTAGGAGGATGGATGATGGTAGAATACCAAAGGACATCTTTTTTGGTGAATTACAGATGGGTAAGAGATCTCAGGGTCGGCCTCTACTACGATACAAAGATGTGTGTAAGCGGGACATGATTGATACAGGCATTGATAATGCACAATGGGAGCACGTCGCCGCTGAACGTGTTGCATGGAGGGCAGCTATCAGAAATGGAATAAAGACAAAGGAGAAAATGATTGCAGATAAAGCACACACAGAGCGTGAGAGACGTAAGATGGTGCAAAATGGTGGAAATGACCATGTTTTCACATGCACCTACTGTGGGCAAACATTTGCAGCAAGAATTGGCCTTACCAGCCACACTCGCCACCGCCATGGATCGTAGTTATTGCCATATGATAGTTATTAAGCCTTTTTGAAGCACAATGTACCAAACTATCGTCTGTCAAGACGGAAAGGTGCCAATGGAAATATAACACAATAGGTGATTGGATGATGATAGAATACCAAAGGAAATCTTGTTTGGTGAATTACAGATGGGTGAAAGATCTCGGGGTCGGCCTCTGCAACGATTCAAAGAGTGTGTAAGAGGGGCATGATTGATACAGGCAGTGATATTGCACGATGGGAGCACGTCGCCGCTGATCGTGTTGGATGGAGGGCAAAGATCAGAAATGTAATAACGACAAATGAGTAAATTATCGCAAATAGGTCACACACCGAGCGTGTGAGACGTTAGATGGTGCGTGGTGGTGGAAATGACAACGCGTTCACAGGCATTTAATGTGGACGAACATTTATCACTCAAATTGATCTGATCAGTCACATTCGGTACTGTCATGGGTTATTGTTATTATGTCTTTTTTGGAGCACAATGTAACAAATTATCGTTTGTCAAGACGGCAGGGAGCTTTAGTTGTACCTTCTATGGTCATATTCTCTGCCTTAACTGTGCTTGTATCATACATGTTATTTTGTATTGTTATTCAGCAATGTTGTTCTCTTAATCATACATGTTATTTTCATTGTTATTCATCGTTATTGCTACGTTCATTAACAGTATTCTATACCACTTGTTACTGTGTATAAGTAACTTTATTATTAATTTTATTTTGAAAACAATTAAAATCAATATTTTTTATAAATGTTATTGTTTTTGCATTGTTAGTCAGCATTAATGTTGTTTTCATCAATAGCATATTGTATCATAAATGCTGCTATGCATACGTAACTTAATTATTAATGTTACTTTGATTAAAATTAATATAAACTTTTTGATAAATGTTATTTTACATAAACTTTTAAAAAAGAAATTGATCATAAATGTTATTTCGCATAAAATTAACTTCAACATTTATGTCCATCATGATCAAGTGGAGTGTGTTGTGAAGAAATTCAACCCCATAAACATTTATCGAAATCATTCCCAAGTGTCTTCCTCCGCTGCTGTTAGATGTATTGCGTATATCACATCTTTAACCAAATTACGATGTGGTGTTGCTCTGTCTCAGCTCCCAAACACATTTCCCTCCATCATAGTTTGGCTTTCTTTATTTTCATGTCGTTTTACACCTCCAAAATAATTGATTAGCCACATTTGATTTAATAACCAATTTCCCACACTACTCTGCTGATCAATACGACCTTACGACAAGAGTTGAATATTGAAGCTGGTTGACTATTAAAGACGATAAAACAAAGAAAACTGAAATATTTTGGTCACTTGAAACGTCATGAAAGTTTGGAGAGAACAATAATGGAGGCGTATATGCCTGGGAAGAGAGGAAGAGGACGGCCAAAGAGAAGATGGGTGCAGGATGTGGCGGATGATCTCCAGATGGGTGTATCGGACGCGAGACATCTTGCTTATGATCGAGAAGCTTTCCGGAAGGTTGTTATGGGAGCGAAGCTCTGCAAGGGACATGCTACTGAGTGAATTAGCTCATGTGATCATGTGACAAGGCGACACATGATCGCCCACGCTTATCGGGCTGGCACATGATGGAAACGATTATTCTCCAATACTGAATTATTGTTGGCTGAATCTGCTTGTGTTCCCTTTCTTATAATTAACGTTTAATACTCTTCTTAATATCTGGCCGACACTCAGTATATCAGGGAAAGGCCAGACGGACACATTATCTTAATATCTGGCCGACACTCAGTATATCAGGGAAAGGCCAGACGGACACTATCTTAATATCTGGTCGACACTCAGTATATCAGGGAAAGGCCAGACGGACACTATCTTAATATCTGGCCGACACTCAGTATATCAGGGAAAGGCCAGACGGACACATTATCTTAATATCTGGCCGACGCTCAGTATATCAGGGAAAGGCCAGACGGACACATTATCTTAATATCTGGCCGACACTCAGTATATCAGGGAAAGGCCAGACGGACACATTATCTTAATATCTGGCCGACACTCAGTATATCAGGGAAAGGCCAGACGGACACATTATCTTAATATCTGGCCGACGCTCAGTATATCAGGGAAAGGCCAGACGGACACATTATCTTAATATCTGGCCGACACTCAGTATATCAGGGAAAGGCCAGACGGACACATTATCTTAATATCTGGCCGACACTCAGTATATCAGGGAAAGGCCAGACGGACACATTATCTTAATATCTGGCCGACACTCAGTATATCAGGGAAAGGCCAGACGGACACTATCTTAATATCTGGCCGACACTCAGTATATCAGGGAAAGGCCAGACGGACACTATCTTAATATCTGGTCGACACTCAGTATATCAGGGAAAGGCCAGACGGACACTATCTTAATATCTGGCCGACACTCAGTATATCAGGGAAAGGCCAGACGGACATTATCTTAATATCTGGCCGACACTCAGTATATCAGGGAAAGGCCAGACGGACACATTATCTTAATATCTGGCCGACACTCAGTATATCAGGGAAAGGCCAGACGGACACATTATCTTAATATCTGGCCGACACTCAGTATATCAGGGAAAGGCCAGACGGACACATTATCTTAATATCTGGCCGACACTCAGTATATCAGGGAAAGGCCAGACGGACACATTATCTTAATATCTGGCCGACACTCAGTATATCAGGGAAAGGCCAGACGGACACATTATCTTAATATCTGGCCGACGCTCAGTATATCAGGGAAAGGCCAGACGGACACATTATCTTAATATCTGGTCGACACTCAGTATATCAGGGAAAGGCCAGACGGACACTATCTTAATATCTGGCCGACACTCAGTATATCAGGGAAAGGCCAGACGGACACTATCTTAATATCTGGCCGACACTCAGTATATCAGGGAAAGGCCAGACGGACACATTATCTTAATATCTGGCCGACGCTCAGTATATCAGGGAAAGGCCAGACGGACACATTATCTTAATATCTGGCCGACACTCAGTATATCAGGGAAAGGCCAGACGGACACATTATCTTAATATCTGGCCGACACTCAGTATATCAGGGAAAGGCCAGACGGACACTATCTTAATATCTGGCCGACACTCAGTATATCAGGGAAAGGCCAGACGGACACTATCTTAATATCTGGCCGACACTCAGTATATCAGGGAAAGGCCAGACGGACACATTATCTTAATATCTGGCCGACACTCAGTATATCAGGGAAAGGCCAGACGGACACATTATCTTAATATCTGGCCGACACTCAGTATATCAGGGAAAGGCCAGACGGACACATTATCTTAATATCTGGCCGACACTCAGTATATCAGGGAAAGGCCAGACGGACACTATCTTAATATCTGGCCGACACTCAGTATATCAGGGAAAGGCCAGACGGACACTATCTTAATATCTGGCCGACACTCAGTATATCAGGGAAAGGCCAGACGGACACTATCTTAATATCTGGCCGACACTCAGTATATCAGGGAAAGGCCAGACGGACACATTATCTTAATATCTGGCCGACACTCAGTATATCAGGGAAAGGCCAGACGGACACTATCTTAATATCTGGCCGACACTCAGTATATCAGGGAAAGGCCAGACGGACACTATCTTAATATCTGGCCGACACTCAGTATATCAGGGAAAGGCCAGACGGACACTATCTTAATATCTGGCCGACACTCAGTATATCAGGGAAAGGCCAGACGGACACTATCTTAATATCTGGCCGACACTCAGTATATCAGGGAAATGCCAGACGGATACGTTATCAGACTGCTACTTGTACCATTAGAACTGGGACATTTCGCTGGCTGTTGCATTTCAGGACAGATCACATATGGAAATTACTGACTGCTATGATGTCAGCTCTTGACTCAATTCTGTTGACAAACGTTTAGTCAAAGACTGTTAAGTGTCAAAATTTTGCACTCCTTCCTGTGGTACCAAAAGAACTGTGTATGTTATTAGTTTCTGAGTTTTCGTTCTTCAATCTTTTCCAATCTATTCATGTTTTAATTCCCTTAGTATCCCAGTGTTAGTTGTTAAATCTTTCCCCACCAATGCAGGTTTTAATTCAGCTAGTATTTGTAAAGCAATCTTTATGTTTCTTCTTCTTCTTCTTCTTCTTCTTCTTCTTCTTCTTCTTCTTCTTCTTCTTCTTCTTCTTCTTCTTCTTCTTCTTCTTCTTCTTCTTCTTCTTCTTCTTCTTCTTCTTCTTCTTCTTCTTCTTCTTCTGCTGCTGCTGCGTTCATCCGGAATGTTGTATCAGACGTAACTGCGGTGTGTCTCGTTAGGCAGCCTTGGGTCAACACCATAAGGCCAACTCATCCGACTGCAGCGTGCGTTATTTAAAAAAAAATCAGGTTAGCATTCCCGGGGGACTCTCACTGTTATGGTGCCGTTCACACCCCAGCTGGTCAAGTTGGAACGGCCAGACACATCACGGCCAACCCTCAAGGGAATGCAGGGGTAGACCATGGGCATTCTCCGCCATCCAAGGAGGCTTCCATAATTGCAGAGCGGGCACATAGCACTCTGGGACTGGACACTCCCAGGGAATCGCCACGTCCAGCTTATGGCTCTTTTAATTCTTCATTTCCGTGTATTGGGTATTTCGTTCGCCACTGGCCTATCCCCACGCAAACCAGGTACGGACAGTCTGCAGACGACATCCATCCAGCAAGCTTTCACTTCGGCCTTCCAAGTAAATGATTCGCTGGTCAAGCGTTCCATTACTCATGTTAATGAGACTTTTTTTCCACCTTAATCTGCAGGTGACATCCACTCTGCCGCTTTCACTTCCGATTTCTACGTAATGGATTCGCTAGCCAAACGCTCCATTTCGTATTAATGAGACGACACCATTTGAGGAATCTTCCGCTTCGGACTTTCACGTAATGGATTCGCTAGCCAAGCGTTTCATTTCGTGTTAATGACACTTTTCTCCACCCTTGATTACGCTCAACCAATATCATAACCATTGCGTGTGATTGGGATCCTTTTTCACCTTTAGTAACGCTCACGAGATAGACTACATGTGCTGCCGGCTCAGCACCTTACCTCCGTGCAGCAGAGAATGATTAACGGCCAGGCCCTCTCATCCGGGGGTTCCCTCTTATCCCTCAGAGCCGTAGAACAAGTGTCTGGACCAAGCATGTAGCAGGCTTAGCTTCTAACCTCCATTTAGCAATGGGTGAGTATCGGCCCGGCCCTCACATCCGGGGGATATTGACTTGAACTGGCGTTCAGCAATATGCCTCAGCTGAGAGCCGTAGAATATGTATGTGTCTGGACCAAGAATGTATTGGCCCCTATCTCTTATGTCACGAACCATACATTCCATTATTGTTGCTTTAAAATCACAGGTACGTGTAATATAACTAAAGTATTCCAATTGTCTAGATATGTTTTATAGGACTCATACATGTCCCTTGACATAAAATAAACATTCTATAAAGTCTGACTGTGTTTATATGTGTTCAATGTTGTAAATAGAGCTCTCGATCAAGATAGCCTTTACCCACATGTTTCATGTGAGCGACGTAATAAATGTTCTACATCAGTGGTTCTCAACCTTTTTTTGGCCCATTCCCCCCTTCACCGTATTTTCAGAACGTCATCCCCCCCCCCCTTTCATATTTCCTATCTAAAAATCCCCTCACCCCTACACAGTATACGTAAAAGTGGAAGGCAAATGTAATAGCATATACTAAAACAAGTCTAGACATCCACATAAAACATGATTTGTGGGTCTACTTACTTTATAAAATGAATTTTAGAAGGACGAGACATACATAACTGTAAAGTATGAAGGGAAAAACTATGTCAAGTAATCGGTTCTTGTATTAACACGATCTTGAAATGGTCTTCATCCCCCCCCCACCCCCTGGAAACCCTGAAATTCCCCCCTGGGGGGGGGGGGGTATTCCCCACCGGTTGAGAACCACTGTTCTACATGGTCATATCTTTCCGGTAGCGGGTTCAACAGTTATATCGGTCATCAGTTACAGCTGGACTAAAATGTTGACTCCCCGTTCTTGACTTTTAATGACTGTGGAGTGTTTGAAAATATTGCTGGTCCAAGTTTTGTATTTACCTATTATGTTACATGAACTTTACAGAGGGTGAATACCAAACTTGGACCGGCAATATTTTCAAACACTGCACAGTCATTAACAATACACCCTACAGTAGCAAGTGTATGGACTATGCTTGTGTTGAAAGCTAGCGAACGCAAACGTACAAATATTGTAAACTATTCTCTACCATGTTACCTGTGATAGCTATATCTTTGATGTGTGTCTTTGCTCGCTTTGTACTCCAGCGTTATTCACACACCTGTCACCGCTACTACTGGTTTCTACTACTAGTATTTTGCGTGAGAGTTACCTTTCCCTATTAATAGTGTGACATTTTTGGCATCTGTTAAGAAGGTAGTTTGCCAATGCTTTCCTTCCCAGCAGTGACCATACTGGTCGATGACCTTAGCCATTGCTTAAAAACAGATATAGTCTGCCTACCGTTGTGAAATTGGAGACCATAGCC
The DNA here is from genome assembly GCA_963921405.1 of Cepaea hortensis. Taxonomy (NCBI): domain Eukaryota; kingdom Metazoa; phylum Mollusca; class Gastropoda; order Stylommatophora; family Helicidae; genus Cepaea; species Cepaea hortensis. The sequence goes on from OY992876.1 coordinate 520,625,072, forward strand.
TACTACTATCTGTCTTGTCTTGTCTTTCCTCTCGTGCCTAATAGTTAGTTAGTTAGTCGACAGATCATTCTCATTGCACATTGAACCATTCAGTCCATAAGTGCTCGGACCCCCTCCTCAGCAAATCCCGCAGCGTGTAGCGGCTAACGACGCCAGTTCTGTGTTGGTTTATCAATCTTCTTTGGCTTCCTGCGTAGTGTTCTTATTTGGCCACAGCTCTTTTAATTTGCTGTTCTCGCAGTCTGACCATGGTTGTAGATTCACAGTCATCACTTGGTTCACGCAAAAGTCTTACTTCTCGTAGAGCATTCAGAATGTCAGCCTGGTCCATGGCGCGTCCGCCCTTCACAGTAGCCTCACCTGTGAGCTTGTCAGCCCGCTCATTTCCTTGTACTCTCGCATGCCCTGGCACGAAGATGAAACTAATCTTTGCCAGCCGAGACCGCTCCAGAGGCAGCAACCATTTTCTTCGGATCGACCCCTCCTCTATCCTCTTGATCGTGTTCATTGAGTCGCTAAGAAAACATGCCCTAGTGAATGTCTGTGTCTCGAGCCATGTTATTGCTTTCCTTACTGCCATGACTTCCATAGTCAGGCTACTTGTGGTCTCAGTGAAAGTCCTCCTTCACAATTTACCCTCCGGCCCGAGCAGTACAGTCTTTGATATCGCCTGTCTTGGTGTGATGAAGCTGGGGCAATGGTCAACCCAACAAAGGCAACAGTGACTTGGTTTTCGTTGAATAATCATATTGTCAACACTCCAACACCAACTGTAAAGCTGTGTTCAGAGACGGTGGAAAGAACGCAGGCAATGAATTACCTGGGGATACGGTTTGATCGAAGCCTTGCTTATAATGAGCACATAGACCAGGTGATAACAAAGGCCAACTTATGCTTAAGTACGTATGCGATTGAGTTCGGTTTGTAGTTCCATAGCAACCTGCTCTCTATCCTTACCCTGATGATACACTAAAACATCATCGGCATATAACAATGTCCTGCCAGGTCCAGTGATCTGCTCATTGGTGATTCTCACTGTGTAGGCGTTGAACAGTACCGGAGATAATGGTGATCCCTGTGGTAGGCCAGGATATATTGTTGTTGGTTCCGAAGACCAATTGCCACATCTAAAAACTACTTTCCGTTGGAAGAGGGCTGCAGCGATCCAACTAAGGAGGAATGGACTTACTTTTAGTTCAAGAAGCTAAAGCATTGAAAAAATCCAATGGTACTCTGTTGTATGCGTCCTCAAGATCAATCTCTGCAGCAAAGGTTTCAACGCCTGAGTGGAAACCTTCATAGACATCATGGGCAAAAACTGTTGCATTGGTCCAGGTTTCTCTTTTTGGACGGTACCCACCCAGGGTAGGTGGGAAAACACCTTGCTTCTCTAGCTGGCTTGATATTTTCCTGGCAATTACCTTCTCCAGCAGCTTGCCTATTGTATTCTGCATGGTTATAATTCGATATCCCTGAATTTGTGTGTGGTCTTTGTCAGGCTTCGGCAAGGGATAGCTGTGTAACCACTCCTCCTTGATGCTAGCACTCCCTATACTGTTGTTGTATATATCTGCTAGTTTCTCTAGCTCGTTGTCAGTACACCTATTGATGTTGTCGGTACACCTATCTCGTGCCTAAGGTGGCGCATAGGGCAGAAGTCTTGGCTCTCTATGTTTGTACGAAACGTCAAACATATGGAGCCAGAAATCTGATTCTGTAACAGCTGGGAGTTTTATGATGGCTGCTCTTCAACTTTATCCACGACCTGCACCCATGGTTTCAGTGACCCTGATCGAGGGATGGAGGGGGGAGGGCGGATGCTAAACGGGTACTCCACCTTGCCCAAGGGTGTCCCGTAGGCTAGCGAAGGGAAGGAGGTACCTTCTCCTTTGATAGGGGATCCCACTATCCCACCACCCATACAAATAAATAAATAAATAAATAAATAAATAAATAAATAAATTAATTAATTAATTAAAATAAAAATAAATTAGAGAACTTGGTGACAACTGGCAAGATTTAGGCGGAAAGACAAAGGAAAGGCTGAGGGGTAAATATAGGGTGTATTTTTAATGACTGTGGGTTTTTTAAAACAAATATTGCCAAGTTTTGTATTTAGCCTCTGTGAACTGAAGCAACATAAAAGGTAAATGCAAAACATGGAACGGCAATATTTTCAGAAACCCTACAGTCATTAAAAATACACCCTATATATGGATGGCTTGATCAAATGGTCGGACAAGAACCCAGAGCTGATCTATGAGGTTGGTGATCGTGCAAGATGGCGAAAAAGTTCTTTCCATGTGACTTTGATATAGCCAAAGTATTTCAAAGTATTTAACATGTTAGATCGCTACAAGTCTTGTTTCATAACAGTATGCACGCTCTGATGTCATTCTATCATGAGGGACACCGTTCTATATTTTAAAATTTGGCAAATTCTCTATGTACTGAAAATTTGGATGAATAACCACGTTATGCTACAATCTCATGCTTACCCCTTATGTGTGTAGGTCAGTCGGAACCCGAGGGTAATACTGTGGGTAACAGATCGGTCTCCATTACTCTCAAGACGATGACCGGGTCACACTAAGAGGGGAGAAAAATAAATAGAATACCCACCCCCATGGGGTTCTAAGACATGGTCACTGGACCGGCAGTCACTGCGCCACCTCGGTTGCCGTATCCGGATGTAACGAGGTCACGACCCCGCCCAACACACAGCCTGGCTGGGGCTGGGTCCAGGTTGGTGATTGCACATAAATGTTACATACAGGAAGCTTTCGCGCAACGGTGCTGTAATAAATACACAAATATTTCTAAATATGTCTGTATGCGCGCGCGCGCGCGCGCGCGCGCGCGCGTGTGTGTGTGTGTGTGTGTGTGTGTGTGTGTGTGATATATATAATGTAACATAAAACAATTATCCAACTGCTGAACTCCAGGGTAAGGAAATAACGATACTCCGCTAAATGCGATGTTCGTGGTCTGTCTAAGAGAAGTAACTCACTGAATATACAAAATCGTTGCGAAATGGCTTCCCTTTCTTTCTGGGAAAACAATAAACAATATAAAATGACACATAGTAGTGCAGCTTTACATAACAGATTTACGACATATACAGGACGTTTGCGGCGATTAGCCTTCATCAGCAAACAAACAAATTCACAAACACAACATATAGTCAAAGAGATCTCCTGTGACTACACCAAAAGGTGACGACAGGTCCTGTCATCATCATCAACATCATCATCATCTTCATCATCATCATCATCAATATCATCACCATGATCAACATTATCATCATCATCATCATCATCATCATCATCATCATCATCATCATCATCATCATCATCATCATCATCATCATCAATATCATCACCATGATCAGTTGAAGAGTTTGGGAAATGCATACTACAGGCAGCGCGAGAAACAGTACCAAGAGGAGCCCGTAAACAATATAAACCCTACTGGAGTAGTGAACTGGAACAGTTGCATAATGATGTTGAAGTGTGTAGAAAGCAAGCAGAGGCCACACCCAGCCAAGAGCACCACAATAAATTCCAGCATGCAAAAGCCAAATTTCAAAGGGCCAAGCTGCAGGCTAGACGGAAAAGCTGGCAGGAGAAAACAGAGTCTCTGAACTTTGAAAGAGACACAAGGAAATTGTGGAAGCTAATAAAACAGCTTAATGACGAGGGCACAGGGAGAAACTCAAAAATTGCACTACATAAAGATGGAAAAATCTTAACAAGAAAGCAAGCAGCTGACCATTTTGCGGACTCGTTCGCACAAGATAGCAATATCAAAATTAGTCCAGAGAAACAACAAGAGATTCGAGAGAAACGACAACATACAGGACAGAAGGAAATAGTACATGAGGTTCTGGAGGCACCCATCACAATCAGCGAACTGGAGCTAGCCATATCAAAACTGAAAATGAGAAAGTCACCAGGAGCTGATGGTATCTCCAATGAAATGATCAGGAACCTAGGAACAGAGGCCAAAACAAAGCTGTTGCAGATCTTCAATAACAGCTGGACCTTAGGCAGTGTTCCACAAGCCTGGAGAGAAGCAATCATGATACCCCTCCTAAAATCAGGGAAAGATGGTTCCATTGCCTCTAGCTACAGACCAATTAGCCTCACCAGCTGTCTCTGCAAAACACTGGAGCGCATCATCAATCACAGACTGCAGTGGTACATTGAAAGTAAAAACATCCTTGTGCCACAGCAGGCTGGCTTTAGGCAGTGCTACTCTACGGAAGATCAGACAACCTACCTCTCTCAAGAAATTGAGGATGCATTCCAAGAGAAGAAGCTGGTGCTCGCGGCATGGATAGATCTGAAGAAAGCCTTTGACAAAGTCTGGAAAGAAGGTCTGATGAAGAAACTGAGAAACTGCAAAGTCAACGGAAGAATGTACAAATGGGTGAAAGCATACTTGCACAACAGAAGAGCCCGAGTACAGATAGACGGGCTCAAGAGCAAGAAAGTACTACTGCGTCACGGTGTCCCCCAGGGCGGAGTCTTGTCCCCCACACTTTTTCTAATCTTCATCAATGATCTTGTTGCTCACCTACCGCATGGAATTAAAGCGGCAATGTACGCCGATGACCTGGTTCTATGGAGCACAAATGAATATGCATCAGTGGCCACCAGATTGCTACAAAGAGCTGTAGATACATTTGCTGCATGGGCAAATAGATGGTGTGTCAGCATAAACACTGACAAGTGCAGCACCACCCTATTTACCCTCTCTCCAAAACAAAAGGCAGGGATCATCCAGATAAATGGAACACCCCTAAGAGAAGATAAAGAACCAACATACCTTGGAGTAACATTTGATGGCAAGCTGACATGGAGAAAGCACATCAACAAAGCAGTAGCAAAAGCCAGAAGGAAAATAGCCATCCTGAGAAAGCTAAGTGGAACCACATGGGGAGCCAGTACGAAAATACTTAGCAAAGTTTACCAACAGAGCATACGACCACACCTGGAATATGGGTCAACTGCGTGGTGTTCAGCATCAAATACCACACTACAAGAGCTGGACAAGGTGCAAAATCAAGCACTTAGAGTCACCACAGGAGGGATGAGATCAACCCCTATAGTGGAAATGGAGAAGATGGGGAGGACACAGGCACTGAGTGAGCGCAGAGATACGAAAACGCTAATACAAGCAGAAAAGTTCCTCAGCTTGCCAGGCCACCCTATGAAGAACAGATTTGAAAACCTAGCTATGGGGCGGTTGAAAAGAAGTAGTTTTATCCACCAGGCCAAACGACTCTGCAGAGAAACCACTGATCTGCCCACAGTTGGTATCCCCCTAACAACTATTCCAGAGCGAACCCCATGGAAAGATGAGCATAGACTATCGTTACAAATCCAGACAAAAGTGAGAGGAATATTTGACAAGGAAGAACAGAACAGTGTGCAGCGCAGAACAGCCACTCTCAGCTTCCTTGATGAAGAATACCCACAGGACCTCTGGATCCGAGTCTACACAGATGGGTCAGCACAAAATGCTGTTCGAAATGGAGGAGCGGGAGTGTACATAGAATACCCAAATAATACAAGGGACACAGCCAGAGTACCGACAGGAAAGTACTGCCATAACTATGATGCCGAAATTGAGGCAATCAAGATAGCAACAGAGAAATTACTAAATAACAGCAATGGTACACAACCTGTGGTGCTACTAACAGATGCAAAATCAGTACTCGAGGCGCTCCTCTCTGGGAAATTGCCAGTACTAAGGACACTACTTTCTGAACTTAGCAGTCAGCATAAAGTCACCATACAGTGGATACCATCCCACTGTGGAGTACCCGGAAACGACAGAGCTGATCAATTGGCTAAGGAAGGAGCCAAAGAGGAACAGCCTGATGTGCCCGTTACATACCACCAAAAGAAAAGAATGATCAAATCAGTCAGAAAGCCACCAAAACCTGCTCAAGATGACTACCACATTATGGACAGACCAGAACAAGTCATTATTCTGCGCCTCAGAACAGGACACAATAGATTACGCAACCACATGTATACAAAATTCAAGATTGGTGAAACAGCCATGTGCACATGTGGATTGGCGTCGCAGACAGCAGAGCACATACTCCAAGACTGCCCAAAATATAACATATCTAGGCAAACCTTCTGGCCTAGAGAGACGACAGTGGAAGATAAACTCTATGGACCACTGTGTGAACTGAAAAAAACAGTTCAATTCATGCAAGAGACGACATTGCAGATATAGACATATTTCAAGCGAACGAAAGAAGAAGAAGAATCACCATGATCAACATTATCATCATCATCAATATCATCATCATGATCAACATTATCATCATCATCTTTATCTTCATCTTTATCATCATTTTCATTATTTTCATCATTTTCATTATTTCATACATACATTTATCAACAGCATCATCACCATCATCATCAGCATCAACATCATACATCAGATCATGTGCAGAACGCGGCACTCAAGCCCAGCCTACAGCAGACAGGCGTGCCAGCTACCGCCCTGACCTTTCTCACCTGTTACTAAGTCTAGGACGCTAGTGTCTGTGGCGAGGAGGAAGCGAACGAGATTGACAATCCCGCAAACCGCCATTGACATCAGCTGCAGAAGCAGACACTCTTGTTTTGATTGTTAACAGTGTTAAGAGCGTCGTTTGCTCAGGAAGCAATGGCAAACTACTGAATAAACTTGCCTTGTAAATATCAAACTGTCAGAAATGATGGGGTTGCTTGTGACGTCCTGTTAAGGACGTCCAACTGACTTTTTACACACATCATCATGCGCCTTGCCGGTAATAGTGGTTGGTCATGTTTCGCCATCTCACACGATCACCAGAGTCGTGGATCAGCTCTGTGTTCTTGACTAGACCATACCACACACACGCACGCGCGCACACAGACACAGACACACACACACACACACACACACACATATATATATATATATATATATATATATATATATATATATATATATATATATATAAAAGACGATGTATGTATGTATGTCCGTTCTTTATGCGTTCGCGAACGGTCCATCCGATTGAGATGAAATTTTCTACATGTTTTCTTTTCATTCCCGCGCAGCCAACAGTCATAGTTTGTTAGTGTACAATCAGCTATTTACATACTAAAATTTAATATTTAAATTTACATTATCATTTCTATATAGCGAGGGGACTTAACTTAAGAAAGGTTATTTCAAGTGGCATAACTGTTAATAACATTGCTATATATTTTATATATAGATTGTTGCATTGTTTTCAAAGATTTATAAACTCTTTGTCTACAGTTATTTACAGGCATATGATTTATAATAAATAATGATATAATCTTTAAGGCATTTTCAAAGTTTTCATAAAATTAATGCATCTATTTAAATAGTGAAAATTTTCTAACTAATCTTTTTATGTTTAAAGAAGTTATCTACAGTCATGTAGGTGATTAAAAACAGTTTTCATTAAAAATAATGGATGGTGTGTGGAAGGACATTCTTAAGTTACATTTTTTTGGTTATATGAATTAAATGAGATGCTCCCCGCCAGAGGCTGGGTGAAGCCGCACCGGATCAGACAGACAGACAGACAGACAGACAGACAGACAGACAGACAGACAGACAGACAGACAGAACGGGAGCTTATATGACTACTTATATGAATTAAATTAGATGCTCCCCACCAGGGACTGGGTGAAGCCGGGCCGGGTCAGACAGACAGATAGACAGACAGACAGACAGATAGTCGGGAAAGATAACGATAGCTTATATGACTACTTATATGAATTAAATGAGATGCTCCCCATCAGGAGCTGGGCGAAGCCGGGCCGGGTCAGACAGACAGACAGACAGACAGACAGACAGACAGGCAGACAGGCAGACAGGCAGACAGACAGATAGATCCCCGCCAGGAGCTGGACGAAGCCGGGCCGTGTCAACTAGTATATTATAAACGAGTCAATGCAATGAGAAACAGAGATGCATGCTACAACCCAACCACCATCATAAACAGCAAAAGAGGTATACCAATATTTAATCCACAGCAAGGTGGGCAGAATACTTTCAAGAACTACTTAATCCCACACATAACATGGAAAATCTCAATTGTGTTCCTAAAAGTCATGGACAACTTCATTTTCATCATCATCAATATCATTATCACCATCTTCATCATCATCAATATCATCATCGTCATCATCATCATCATCATCATCATCACCACCACCATCATCACCACCACCACCATCATCACCACCACCACCACCACCACCACCACAACCCCCACCACCACCAACACCACCACCACCCCCATCATCATCATCATCATCATCATCATCAACATCATCATCATAAATGTCTGCATCATCATCAAAATCATCATCATCAGGTCTGCAAGGTGTGGACTGCGCCTGGCCCTGCAGCCAGCAGAGTTAGGATCGGCTAGCCTCTCCCAGGAGGGGTGAAGAGCGAAAATTAGTAGCCTGCCGATGACCCGCAGACTACACAAGTCAACCCCCACCTCCGAGTGGTGCAGACCGGGCAACCATGACCGCGAGGTCATGGGCTAATGGGCTATGGCTCGCCATAGGGGATGGACTCCCTGTGGTCAGATTAGTGTCCTAAACCTGCGACTGGCCTTGCAAGCCGGCAGGGGATCTTCATACTGCTCGTAGAAAAAACTACGAAGCATAAACGGACTGAAAACAAAGAGCAGGAAAATACATGCCATGCGAATCAGTAAACTTAAAAAACCTTAAAGACGAGGCAATAAGGGAAAATTATGAGAAAGATCTAACTGAACTCTTTGCAAAATTATCTACAGAAACAAAAACAGTGGAAGAAGAATGGGAGATGTTCAAATCAAGCATTTTAAATACTGCAAAAATAGCATGTGGAACCACAAGAAAACGCAAAACACGGATAAAGAAAATAACAAGTTGGTGGAACGCAGAAGTAAAGAAAGCGGTAAAAGACAAAAAGGAAAAATATAAAAAGTGGTTGAAGAGCACACAGGAATGTAATTACATAGAATATAGAATAGCGAGAAGACATGTGAGTAGAATAGAAAAGAGGGAAAAACAAAAAGACTGGGAAGAGTATGGAGAAACCCTAAATAAAAACTACAAGGAAGCAACTAGAAACATCTACAAAAAGATAAGTGCAATGCGAACCAGAGGAGAACCCTTTGACCCAACTGAAATAATTAACAGCGAATATGGAGAACCAATAAGTGAACAAAAACAAATCCTATTAAGATGGAAGCTGTATTTCGAAAAACTTCTCAACATCCCATCAGATGTCACATGAATTCAAGAGCCTACACAGATGTCACCGAAGAACTAGAACCAGGCATACTAAAAGAAGAAATTATAGAAGCCATCAGATTAGCCCCATTGAACAAATCACCGAGACAGGATGAAATACCAAATGAACTAATTAAAGCAGCAAGAGAAGTAGGAACAGCTTGGCTACATAGACTATTCAACCATGTTTTGGTAGAACTACAGACACCACGAGACTGGGGAAACGCCATAATTATCCCAACTTGGAAAAACAAAGGCAGAAAATGAGACTGCACACAATACAGAGGCATTTCACTTCTGAGTTATACTGGGAAAATATATTGCAAAATTCTTGAAAAAAGAAAACGAACTACTTTAGAACCCCAGCTAAGCGAAACACTACTTGGATTTAGGAAAAACAAAGGATGCACAGATACCATTTCTGCTCTTAGACAACTTATAGAAAAATCAATCGAATTCAATGAAACACTCTACTTAGCCTTATGTCGACCAAGAAAAGGCATTCGATAGAGTAGATAGAAACACGCTGTGGGAAATCCTTAAACAATATGGAGTGAGTACACATCTAACAAACCTATCTAGAAGTTTATATAACAACAATGAATGCATAGTGAGAGCAACTGGAGGACACTCAGAACCCTTCACCATAAGATCTGGAGTACGACAAGGTTGTATCCTATCCCCCTCTCTTGTTCATAACATATATAGACAACATATGTAAAGAAACCAGCCAAACATAGACAGCAAGAATACCGCATGACGATAACACAGAAGAAGAACCATCTGCAAATCTAACCATTAGAGAACTCCTGTTTGCGGACGACCAAACACTAATAGCAAAATCAGAAGCTGAATTACAAGACCACATGAATAGTATATACGAAAAGTGTAGGAAACATAACATGAAAATTAGCACAAGTAAAACAGAGGTAATGACTATAACTAAAGAAGAACAAACAACAACAATTCACCTAAACGAACATCCCTTGAAAAAATTAAAGAGTTTCAAGTACCTAGGAAGTATAATATCATCAAATGGCAGATCAGAAGACGAGATCGAAAATAGGTGCAATAAGGCAAATCAAATCATTGGACAAATGGCACCAATGCTAAAGAACAAACATGTATCAATAACTACTAAGAAAGCACTTTACAACACAATCTTCCTACCAACTCTATACTACCAATGCCAAACCTGGACAATGACAGAAAAAGAGAAAAGAAAAATCGCAACAACAGAAATGAGATTCCTGAGAAGAATACTCAACGTATCAAGAAGAGATAGGATCAGAAATGAAGAAATCAGGACTAAAGTAGGGGTGAAAGCAGCACTAGATTTTATTAGAAAGCAGCAAGTCAAATGGTTTGGCCATGCAAGTAGGTTACCAGTCAACAGCATGCCACAACAAGCAATGATGTACAGACCAGATGGAAACAGAGGAAGAGGTTGGACGGAGGGAATAGCAGAGTCCATGGGAATATCGATATATGAAGTCCATAATCGGGCACTCTCACGATGTTTATACTTCACCTCGACACCGCAAGGTACAAGAGGAACATGACGAGATGAGAGATGAGATGAGTTATGGACAACAAGAACCAAAGTTTATTCCTGCAGAAGTCAAAGCAGTTATACAGAAGAGTCCTAAAAACAAATCGCTGGGTCCAAATGGAATAACCACAGAAGCTATTCAGGCCTGTGGGAAAACAGGAGTTAAATGGCTAACAAGACTTTTCAATATAGCATAGGAAGAAATAAAAGTCCCAGATGATTGGCATCAGGCAACAATAGTACCAATATGGAAATAGAAAGGTAATATGAGAGAGTGAGAAACATACAGAGGTATATCACTCCTGAACCATATAGGGAAGATGTACGCAAAATATTGGAACAAAGAGTTAGACCGGTAGTTGAACAACAGTTAAGCAAAGTACAATTCGGTTTTCGGAAAGGTAAAAGTTGCACTGATGCACTACTTACACTTAGACAAATATGTGGAAAACAAACTATCGAATATAGTGGCCAGCAGAATATTGTGTCTGTAGATCAGGAAAAGGCTTTCGATAGAGTAGACAGATACAAATTATGGACCATCCTTGAAGACTATGAGATACAAGGGCAACTGCTAGAAAACATCATAGCCATGTACCACTCAAGCCAAAGTGCAGTAAGAACACAAGAAGGTGTATCAGATATGTTCACAGTCAATACAGGAGTGAGACAGGGATGTGTGCTCTCTCCTCTGCTATTTAATGTCTACGTGGACAGAATATCCAAAGAAGCAAGTCTTGACAGAACAGATTCAGAAAATTTAGAACTCTTTACTCCAGATAAAACAACTGATCCACAGGAAATAAATGAACTTCTGTTTGCAGACGATCAGTGCCTGTCTTACAACGATGAGGGCTGACTACAACATCATATTAATAATCTGAGTTCAACCTGCAGCAGTTACAATATGAGTATAAACACAGCCAAAACCGAAGTAATGCGAGTTAGCAGATCGTCAGGCCCATTAAGTATACAGATAAATAACACAACTCTGAAACAAGTTAAAGAATTTAAATATCTTGGAAGTATGATCACAGAAGATGACAGAATGGACAGAGAAATCGAAATCAGATGTCAAAAAGCTAGTGCACTTGCATATCAACTATCACCCTTACTGAAACATCCAAATATACCCATGTCCGCAAAACGACAGATAATAAACAGCATATTCACACCAACCCTATGCTACCAATATCAAACCTGGACTTTATCCAAATCACTCCTTCGCAAAATCAACACCTGCGAAATGAGATGCCTGAGGAGAGCTGCCAACTTAACAATCCGAGACCGAGTAAGAAATGCTGTTATCAGACAGACTGTGGGACCAACACCTTTATTGAAAGGCAGAAGATCAAGTGGTTTGGCCATGTCATCAGAATGCAACACCAACAACTACCATCACTTGCCTTACATTTAAGCTTATCTGCGACAAGACCAAGAGGGCGTCCAAGGAGAAAATGGATTGACGACATCACAGACATTGTACAACCACACGGAATGAGACTATCCAGTGCCGCCCACTGGACGCTGGAACGCAAATTATTCCTCCCCACGACGCTTGACTGCAGAAGTGGAAGATGATGATGATGATGATGATGATGATGATGATGATGATGATGATGATGATGATGATAATGATGATGATGATGATGATGATGATGAAGATGATGATGATGATGATGATGATGATGATGATGATGATGATGATGATGATGATGATGATGATGATGATGATGATGATATATAGGGTCTATATATATATATACTTCTCTGCTGTCCTCCCGTTCTCCCCTCAGTCTTGCCAGTTCTCCCTCTGTCGACCTCTGCTTCTGACACACTCAGACTTCCAGGTTATCCCAACCTTCTCTAGACCGCCCCAATTTATGTCACCACAATTTGAGGGTTGTTGCGTCCTGACGTAGACTGGCAGCTAGTGCGGGTCGGTGTGTCACCTGGCGTACGTGGAGACAGAATAATCCGTGCCGAGCTGCATCTTGTGACGATGGGGTTACGAAAGCATTTCGAATCCCGCATAGAGAAACATAGCTGTGGGAGATGTGTAAGTAGAAGGCCTTGCTGCATCATGATATAACATAGCTGTGGGAGATGTGTAAGTCTTGCTGCAGCATGATATAACATAGCTGTGGGAGATGTGTAAGCGGGAGATGTGTAAGCAGAAGGCCTTGCTGCAGCATGATATAACATAGCTGTGGGAGATGTGTAAGTCTTGCTACAGTATGATATAACATAGCTGTGGGAGATGTGTAAGTCTTGCTACAGTATGATATAACATAGCTGTGGGAGATGTGTAAGTCTTGCTACAGTATGATATAACATAGCTGTGGGAGATGTGTAAGTCTTGCTACAGTATGATATAACATAGCTGTGGGAGATGTGTAAGTCTTGCTACAGTATGATATAACATAGCTGTGGGAGATGTGTAAGTCTTGCTACAGTATGATATAACATAGCTGTGGGAGATGTGTAAGTCTTGCTGCAGCATGATATAACATAGCTGGGGGAGATGTGTAAGTCTTGCTGCAGCATGATATAACATAGCTGTGGGAGATGTGTAAGTGGGAGATGTGTAAGTCTATGTGTAGTCTATTTCGGCAAGTCGGCAGAAAAAGCAAAAAAAAAAAAAAAAAAAAAAACTCAAAAAAAAGAAAGAAGGTCAAAGCACTAACTCCATAACTCCAGCGACGACCCCGGTAGTCTCCAAATAAAATGTATTGCCGATGTGTTTATGCTGAGGTAGCGTGTTCAACACTTACACAGGTCAGTTGAACTTAGACGTTGACTTCTTGTCCGTGACTTGAGAACGTAAATTACAAGTACCTCAGAAGTCGAAGTGGGTTCGCCTGGTGGCGAGAGACACTGGTAATAGGTCGTGAAGAAATAATCGATAGCGAAAAATCAACCAGCGCACTTCCCACTAATGGTATCTACAGAAGTAGTGGCACTTCTATGGACTAGGACTGAGTTCAAAGCTAGCAAGATGAAATGATTAGAAAGTCTGAGTAAGATATCCGAAAGTCTGAGCAAGATATCCGAAAGTCAGATTACCAGCACAAAGACTTTGACCTATTTGTTTGTTGCCCCTGAAATATCTCGGTCAAGGGAAAACAACTTTACTTTAAAATCTGGTTGTCTGTCATAAGACATAAATGTGGCAATGAACTTTACACGTGATTAAGATCATCAGAAACAGGGAAAACAACGGCAACGATTAGAAGTAAACTACAAACATTGACTGATTGGTTACTGCGCAAAATAGAAGAAATAAAATGGTGTGGCAGAATCACCTATTTGGATCTCACTGCGAGAACTAGACAAATATAGGGTGTATTTTTAATGACTGTGCAGTGTTTGATAATATTGCCAGTCTAAGGTTTGTATTCACCCTCTGTAAAGTTTATGCAACATAATAGGTAAATACAAAATTTGGACCGGCAATATTTCTAAACACTGCACAGTCATTAAAAATACACCCTATACCCGTGAATCAAGAGGTGAAGCACAAATCCTGGCGCAGGATAGAAGATACATTGAGGGGGGATGTCACAAAATGAAACCGTGCGTTTACCCAGCTAATTGTTAGGGAGGATGTTTTGATTAACCGGACTATCTGCTAAGCAACAAGGGTTTCAACGAATACAGAGAAAACATTCATAGTTGTGGCTACACGTGTTTCCAAAACAGGTCGGGCAGAAATAACAGTTGTACTGGTACATCTGGTTGACGGATTGGCCACTGTCGGAAGTGCGGGAGCCGAATCCCGACATCGCCTTGACAAGGTTGTCAACATTTGAATACAAATGGAAGCCGTGGGGTCAGCCCATATACACATTTGGTGGTGAGTGAGGAGGAAGTGAGTGCGCTGAATCATACATCGTTTTGACAAGTCAGATGGAAAACGGAAGTACTCAGCAAGGAAGTAAACAGTCCATATGTCATATAGTTTCCGGACATCACTCAGAGGGGCAGATTGCTACTGACAGCTTGTTGAGGAAAACTCTTTGTTGGAACTCGACAGCAACTCGCTGGCTTGTTTTGAGAATCTAAACTATTACTGACAACTTTGACAGGACTTAAGCCAGGAAAATAGTTTCCTGACAATGGATGATATGCGCAAATAACACCTGCAGGACGTCACCCATATCACGTGACCAATTTTAGGAGTTTGCCATATAAACCCGAGTTGGGATCAACTAGGGGGGAGTTGACAAAGAACCGTGGATTATGATGGACGTGTTTGTGGGAGAGCTCTACAGTGTTAGATTAATTTAACATTAACTAGCATGTGCCGTTATGGCAAAGTGTAGTAGCCATCCCGGGAATGAGGCGGTTTTTACATAAGGTAGTCAATATAGTCTATTAGTTCTAATTAATATAGACTGTGGCCTTGTTAAACTATAGTGTGATGATTAGCACTGTTAGTGGAAACTAGTTAGAGTAAGAATAGTGATATTAACTCTGCTAGTTAAGAATAGATTAGTGAAGTGTTTATAAGCTTTACTAGTTGAGAATTGAGTAATGAAGGATAATTGGGATCTTCCCGTAGGTGTCCCTGGTGGGCGGGGTTCCGCATTCTGTTTGCTGATTTTTTTTGGTCTTGGCCTGATGATAACCTATGTGGCCAGTTCATCTGTCCCTGATGGGTACATTATATTTTCTGAGCGAGGCCGATGCCCACGATCATCTAATAGAGATCAGTGAAGGGGAGGCTATCACCAGTTGTATGATTTATTTTACAGGTTCCTCTGGTTGGAATGAAGAACCCGGAACAACAAAAAAATCCGATCCCGGATAAAGTATGATGTGGAGAGATGGGCCAGCAACTTTCGCAACGGAAGAAGTTAAGACACATTGCTCGGTGGAGTCTAATGGTATATGTATCCTACAAGAGTGAATACCAATCGTTAACACACCTGAAGTGATGGAGGTTCAGCCCACGTGGAACTAGATCAGTAGGAACTGATGTTCACATTAGATGAAACCAAACATTGAAGTGTAGTTGTGCCACTTATCAAGGAAATCAGAACTTTCAGACTATATCTAGTGAATAAAGCAAGCCATTTTATTCTAGATACAATAACTGTTTAATAGTGAGAACTAGTGAACATTTATCAAGAGACAAAAAGTCTTGTTCATAGGACAGTGTTCCATGTTTGTTTTCACCGCGCCGGAATTATGAAGCCGGAGTTTCTATAAACTGTTAGGAACAGTTGTGTTAGGAACAATAACAGTTTTTTTCCACGGATTATATATTTACATGGGATTCAGATCTCATGGTCATCAGAGTTCCTGGAGGAGGACATGTCTGGAGAGAAGGATACGACTTCGGTGAGGTTTTTCGTACTGACTCGAATGATGTCGTGTGATCCTTGCCATGATGTGTACACTATGATCCTGAACTTTGAAGGCTGACATACACATTTATGTTATAATACACGACACACTTTTTTCTTCGCATACACGTCTCATATACGTTACACTTTTCTTTTAATAAATTAGTCTTTATTAATTTTTAGAAGCAATAGTTGTTGAGTATGTTGCGTTGGGGAAGTATGAGAAGGGGGGCATAGTACGACAGTGAGAGAGTGATAGGAAAAGGTGTCCATAGGCTGATGGAGTGTGTGGGACGGAAGCTGGTGGATTCTCCAGAATATTGAGAGGAAAAAAAAATATTATAATGTGGGTGTCGACTCTCTTCACTCCAGGGACGACACTTTAAAGGAGGACACGACATTATTGGGGGCTCGTAAACGGGATATTTGGACAGTGGGATCTCTCGATAACGGGATCTTTGGACAGCGGGATCTCTCGTAAACGGGATCTTTGGACAGCGGGATCTCCCGTAAACGGAATCCTTGGACAGCGAGATCTCCTGCAAACAGGAACCTTTGACAGTGGGATCTTCTGACAACGGGGTCTTTTGACACGGAATCCCTAGTTATAAGAGGGAGATGTCATTTTGGAGAATCCAGCTAGAGTGAATGTGGATAGGGGTTAGGACTAATATCTTACCTGTTCACACTTCACACGTCTGCATAGGTCTGTGGTCCTGATTCTACTCTTGTCACTGAGTGAATGTACTGTGTGTGGTAATATCTAGATTTATAGTACTTGTTCATATAGTAATTTGCAGTTATATTGTACTCGACCTGCTAGCTTACCTCTCTGTATAATGGCCACCCCTAAACTTACCACGTTAGAATTAAGGGCAAAGGGGGAGGACATGGGATTGGCGGGGTCTTCTCTAACGGATTACATACAGGAAGTGGAGAGAGAGTATCGTCAAGCAGAAAGGGAAGATCGAAAGGCCGAGTTGGAATTGAGAAGGATGGAATTGGAAGCTGAGCAAGCAGCTAGGAAATTGGAAGCTGAGCAAGCAGCTAGGAAATTTGAAGCTGAACAAGCAGCTAGGAAATTAGAAGCTGAACAGGAAGCACAGAAAAGGGAGCACGAGTACCGGATGAGGGAACTCGAGTTGAAAAGTCAAGAGAAACATGACAAGAAGAAAGCCAAAAACTCAGGAACCAAAAAGTGGGAACCTTATGTGCAAAAATCAGAGGATAGTTCAGAGAAGAAGAAGGAGGGAAGCAAGAGCACTTCAAGCTCTACACCAAAACGACCATGGTCGCAGAAGTGGTGTTCAATTTGTAAGTCACCCTCTCACAATACGAGGGACTGCAAATCGAAGGCTAAGAACCCTCACTTTGCCGCATGTCAAGTGACTTCCAAGGAGGTTGTCACGGAAAATGCCAAGGTCAACAAGGAAGCTCGCCACCAGGAGAGCTCACTCAAGTCTGGCAATAGAAAATCTAGGACAGGGAAATGGTGCAACCAATGCCAGTCGAATACGCACAATGCTATTGACTGCAGGGGAAAGTCAGGAGACACTCAATTCGTCGAGTGCTCAGGAAAACCTAAGGTGGAGCCCACCGAACAGGTCGAGGCCGAGGAAGAGACTCCAGACCAGGAAAAACCACCTGTAGTGGAATTGGTAGAGGTTAACGGTCGTCAAGTGGAGTGTTTATACGACACAGGACTGGACGGGGAGGCCGTGATTTCTGCGGATCTGGTACATCCAGAACAATTCACAGGTGAAACATTGGACATACAGCCTGCACAGAAGAGTGCTGTAACCATGAAGTTGCCCATTGCTAATGTGGAGATTCGGTCAAGGTACGTCACCGGCACCATCAAGGCCGCTGTATTGACCGATCCCATTTTTCCAGTCATCCTAGGTTGCCGGTATGTCTTTCTGGGAATGCCCAGGGAGCCAATCCATATGGGAGCAATGCAGACTCGCTCTCAGACGAAAACGGAAGAGGCAGACGCAATTGTGACTAACCCCATGCCGGGGGAGCTACGAACTGCCCAGAGTGAGGACGATACTTTACGTCCTTGCTACAAAAAGCTGCAGAAAAGTGCTGATCCACCAGGACGGGGGCAGTACTACATGAAGAATAGGATACTCTACAGGAGAGCAGGAAGGGGAGACAACCTATACGGTCAGTTGGTCGTCCCGAAAGCTCATCGGTCCCAGATTCTTCATATGGGGCATACCATCTCCTTTAGTGGACACATGGGTATTGCCGCCACCATGCAGCGGATTTCCTGCCACTACTATTGGCCGGGAATGACAGATGATGTGCGTCGGTATGTGAAGTCATGCCCTGAGTGCCAGAGGGTGGCACCGAAACACTGGACAGCACCGGTGATGTTGGGTGAGATGCCCATCATGAACTCTCCTTTCGAGAGGGTAGCCATCGATATCGTGGGTCCACTTCCCAGGACTAGGAAGAGGAACATGTATATACTCACAATGGTGGATTGCTGTACAATGTGGGGTGAAGCCATACCGTTGACCACGATTGACTCGAAAAGAGTGGCGGACGCACTGATGGAGGCCTTTACCAGATTAGGCTTTCCGGATCAAATTCTGACGGACAATGGATCTCAGTTTTGTGGAAAACTCATGGAGGAGGTATTTAGGGTGTTTCACTCTAACCACATACATACCAGCCCTTACCACCCTCAAGCCAATGGACAAGTAGAGCGTTTCAACGGCACGTTGATGACAATGCTCAGGAAATTAGCGCAGGAAAAACCTGATAGGTGGGATGAATATATCCCAGCAGCACTCTTTGCCTATCGGGAGGTTCCTCATGGCTCAACAGGACTACCACCCGCTACGTTGCTGTTTGGTCGTCCAATCAAAGGACCGTTGGAAGCCATGTTGAGGAGTTGGACTGAAGAGGGGACGTCAGAAGAAGTGATCTCATCCTATCAATACGTGGAGGAACTGAAAGAAAAACTCCACAAGGGATGGACTCTGGCAAATCAAAACTTGAAAAAGGCCAGGAAAAGACATGCGGCTTACTACAACCGTAGGTCTAAAGAAAGATCTCTAGAGGTGGGAGACAAAGTCTTGTTGCTACTCCCAACGGGAAACAACAAACTGGAGATAGGTTGGCAAGGACCATTTCCCGTGGAAAGGGTGATATCCAGAACCAACTATCAGATCCGGATCCGGGGAAAGTCGAAGATTTTCCATATCAATCTCTTGCGGAAATACGAAGAGAGACCCGGAGACAAGGCAGCTCACCTCATGGCAATGGCAGTTGCAATGGAGACGGAAGTGGGAACCAGCGAGGGCAGGGAATATCCCTTGGTATACCAGGAAACCTATAGGGATGTGAAAGTGAACCCTGATCTGACCTCCCAGGAGAGGGAAAGGATAACCCAGGTTCTCAAGTCTCATAAGGAGATACTGACTGATAAACCAGGACGAACGAGGTTGGTTGAGTTCGAGATGACTTTGACCACACAGGAGCCTGTTCGCCAAAAGGTTTACCCAGTGCCATTCTCTAAAGAAAAGGCCCTGGAGGAGGAAATACAGAAACTGCTGGAGGATGACGTGATTGCACCATCCACATCCCCATACAATGCAGGGGTAGTTTTGTTACGCAAACCAAGTGGAGAACACCGGTTGTGTATAGATTACCGACTTCTGAACAGTCATACACAATTTCAGGTGGAACCTTTGCCGAATCCAACTCAGTTATTCGCTAGGCTCCATAAGGCTCGGTACTTTTCAAAGGTGGATCTGAGTCGGGGGTACTATCAGATACCAGTCAAACCGGAGATTCGACCACTGTTAGCTTTCAGTACACCCAGTGGACACTACGAATTCAAGGTCATGCCCTTTGGACTCAGCAATGCACCTAGTGTGTTTACACGCATGATGAGGACTTTACTAGATCCGTTACAGGATCCGTCCATCATCTCTTTCATGGATGATATTCTGATTTCCAGTGATAGCTTGGATGACCACTTACAATCCTTGGAGAGAGTGTTTAATAGGCTCAAGGAAGCAGGGCTTACTGCTCGTCCAACCAAGTGCATGATTGGTTACCAGACTCTGGAATTTCTAGGTCACACCATCACTCCAGGACACATTGTTCCAGAAGAGAAGAACCTGGAGAAAATCAGAAATGCACCAAGGCCAAAAACGAAGAAGGATGTGCGATCTTTTCTCTCGTTGTGTGGGTTCTATCACAAATTTATCCCACATTTCACTGAACTGGGAGCTCCGTTGACGGAAACCTTGAAAAAGGGATTCCCGGACCAAATCATTTGGACACCAGAATGTGAGAATGCCTATAGTCAGTTAAAGGAGGCCTTGGTCAGCAAACCTGTATTACAGCTCCCTGACCTTTCCAAACAATTTGTGTTGAGAACAGATGCGAGTGCGATTGGAATTGGAGCCGCTTTGTTACAGGAAGGAAAAGACGATGCTTCGGTTTTGAAACCTGTGGCATACGCAAGTAAGAAACTTCTACAGGCGGAGAGGAATTATTCAACCGTCGAGAGAGAGTGCTTGTCCCTCGTATGGGCAGTGCAAAAATTTCAGCCATATTTGTATGGAGTTAAGTTTCGGGTCCAGTCGGATCATCAGCCCCTGATGTTCCTGGCTACTTCTCAGAAGCTCAACGCCCGTTTGATGCGGTGGTCGTTGTTACTTCAACCATATAACTTCACAGTGGAGTACATTCCTGGGAAGGAAAATGTTGGAGCGGATTTCTTATCAAGACACCCAGCTCCTGAAGAAGAAGAATGAATCATCTGGATTAAACTCACGGTGGAGAAGAGTGAGATGGACTACTCTCTTAAGAGGGGGCCTATGTCACAAAATGAAACCGTGCGTTTACCCAGCTAATTGTTAGGGAGGATGTTTTGATTAACCGGACTATCTGCTAAGCAACAAGGGTTTCAACGAATACAGAGAAAACATTCATAGTTGTGGCTACACGTGTTTCCAAAACAGGTCGGGCAGAAATAACAGTTGTACTGGTACATCTGGTTGACGGATTGGCCACTGTCGGAAGTGCGGGAGCCGAATCCCGACATCGCCTTGACAAGGTTGTCAACATTTGAATACAAATGGAAGCCGTGGGGTCAGCCCATATACACATTTGGTGGTGAGTGAGGAGGAAGTGAGTGCGCTGAATCATACATCGTTTTGACAAGTCAGATGGAAAACGGAAGTACTCAGCAAGGAAGTAAACAGTCCATATGTCATATAGTTTCCGGACATCACTCAGAGGGGCAGATTGCTACTGACAGCTTGTTGAGGAAAACTCTTTGTTGGAACTCGACAGCAACTCGCTGGCTTGTTTTGAGAATCTAAACTATTACTGACAACTTTGACAGGACTTAAGCCAGGAAAATAGTTTCCTGACAATGGATGATATGCGCAAATAACACCTGCAGGACGTCACCCATATCACGTGACCAATTTTAGGAGTTTGCCATATAAACCCGAGTTGGGATCAACTAGGGGGGAGTTGACAAAGAACCGTGGATTATGATGGACGTGTTTGTGGGAGAGCTCTACAGTGTTAGATTAATTTAACATTAACTAGCATGTGCCGTTATGGCAAAGTGTAGTAGCCATCCCGGGAATGAGGCGGTTTTTACATAAGGTAGTCAATATAGTCTATTAGTTCTAATTAATATAGACTGTGGCCTTGTTAAACTATAGTGTGATGATTAGCACTGTTAGTGGAAACTAGTTAGAGTAAGAATAGTGATATTAACTCTGCTAGTTAAGAATAGATTAGTGAAGTGTTTATAAGCTTTACTAGTTGAGAATTGAGTAATGAAGGATAATTGGGATCTTCCCGTAGGTGTCCCTGGTGGGCGGGGTTCCGCATTCTGTTTGCTGATTTTTTTTGGTCTTGGCCTGATGATAACCTATGTGGCCAGTTCATCTGTCCCTGATGGGTACATTATATTTTCTGAGCGAGGCCGATGCCCACGATCATCTAATAGAGATCAGTGAAGGGGAGGCTATCACCAGTTGTATGATTTATTTTACAGGTTCCTCTGGTTGGAATGAAGAACCCGGAACAACAAAAAAATCCGATCCCGGATAAAGTATGATGTGGAGAGATGGGCCAGCAACTTTCGCAACGGAAGAAGTTAAGACACATTGCTCGGTGGAGTCTAATGGTATATGTATCCTACAAGAGTGAATACCAATCGTTAACACACCTGAAGTGATGGAGGTTCAGCCCACGTGGAACTAGATCAGTAGGAACTGATGTTCACATTAGATGAAACCAAACATTGAAGTGTAGTTGTGCCACTTATCAAGGAAATCAGAACTTTCAGACTATATCTAGTGAATAAAGCAAGCCATTTTATTCTAGATACAATAACTGTTTAATAGTGAGAACTAGTGAACATTTATCAAGAGACAAAAAGTCTTGTTCATAGGACAGTGTTCCATGTTTGTTTTCACCGCGCCGGAATTATGAAGCCGGAGTTTCTATAAACTGTTAGGAACAGTTGTGTTAGGAACAATAACAGTTTTTTTCCACGGATTATATATTTACATGGGATTCAGATCTCATGGTCATCAGAGTTCCTGGAGGAGGACATGTCTGGAGAGAAGGATACGACTTCGGTGAGGTTTTTCGTACTGACTCGAATGATGTCGTGTGATCCTTGCCATGATGTGTACACTATGATCCTGAACTTTGAAGGCTGACATACACATTTATGTTATAATACACGACACACTTTTTTCTTCGCATACACGTCTCATATACGTTACACTTTTCTTTTAATAAATTAGTCTTTATTAATTTTTAGAAGCAATAGTTGTTGAGTATGTTGCGTTGGGGAAGTATGAGAAGGGGGGCATAGTACGACAGTGAGAGAGTGATAGGAAAAGGTGTCCATAGGCTGATGGAGTGTGTTGGACGGAAGCTGGTGGATTCTCCAGAATATTGAGAGGAAAAAAAAATATTATAATGTGGGTGTCGACTCTCTTCACTCCAGGGACGACACTTTAAAGGAGGACACGACAGGGGAAACAAATGTAAAAGGCAAGAAGGTCGATTTCATTGTATCGAGTTTTACCCCTCATGGCTAGGGATCTTTCCGCAAGGTGACCTGCCCAAGGCGTCACACCAGACACGAACTCCGTAGCTCCAGCGACCACCCCCAGGACTCTCCCAGAATATTGCACTCGTGAACCGAAGGACGTGGGTCGGAATAGAACCCATAACCTTCCGAGAGCGTAGCAGCCGGCGTAACCTCTAGGCCACGGGGACTCTGTCATCATCATCATCAAGTGCCCTGCCAGCGGGTGTAGGCTTTCTCGTCTCTCCAAAGATCTCCGTCTTTCGTGTTCTGGATCAAATCTGCTGATGTTATTCCCCCATGCCACCGCCGCGATCCTTCCAGCATTATTTCTCTTGGTCTGCCTCTGCCTCTCTTCCACTGGATCTTTCCAGTTGTCACTACGTTCTAAGATGCCTCTCTTCTCATCACATAACCAAATAAAGCTGCTTGTTTCTTTCTTATTGTTGTATATAATGTTCTAGTTTCATTAGCCTGTTTCAGGCAGTCGTCATTAGTCCCTTTGGCAGTCCGGGGAATTTCATCTCAGGAACCCCAGGAATGCAACCTGGTCAAAAATGACGCTAAAGTCGGATGTGTTCGCCTATAGATTTCGGCCCAAGGGCGCATAACTTAGACACACCGCAACCAAATCTGGAGAGAAAAAAAACACTCCGGATGAACGCAAAGAAGAAGATCTCAGGAACCACATCTTTGTTGCTTCCAAGATCTTCCTAACTTGCACATTTACATTCCAAGATTCACTGCCATACAGCACTAGAGGTTCTTCTTCTTCTTCTTCTTCTTCTTCTTCTTCTTCTTCTTCTTCTTCTTCTTCTTCTTCTTCTTCTTCTTCTTCTTCTTCTTCTTCTTCTTCTTCTTCTTCTTCTTCTTCTTCTTATTTGCGTTCATCCGGAGTGTTTTTTCAGATGTGATTACGGTGTGCGTTAGGCACCCTTGGGTCGAAACCCTTAGGTCAACACATCCGGCTTCTGAGTGCATTTTTTTTTACCAGGTTAGCATTCATGGGAGACTCACTTTTGTGGTACCGTCCACTTCCCAGCTAGTCAAATTGGAACAGTCGAAGACTTCGCGGTCATCCCTCAAAGGAAGGCAGGGACAGTCCATAGCATTTTCCGCCATCCTGAGTGGCTTCCATAATTGCAGAGCCGACACATAGCGCTCTAGTGCTGGGCTCACCGAGGGAATCGTCACGTCCTTCTCATGGCTGCTTTAATTCCTCACTTCAATATATTGGGTATTTCGTTTGCCCCGGGCCGTTCCCTCACAAACCAGATAGGTCTGCAGATGGTATCCACTCAGCGAGTTTTCGGTTCGGACATGTGCTTGTCGTTGTGCCCGTCAGAGCTGTTCCAGGCACGACGGACATTCGAACGAACGAACGAACGAACGAACGAACAAACTTTATTTTCAAAGGGTTAAGAATTGGGCACCCAGGACGGCTAACATTCTGTCCTTCTATCACCCTCTTTCATACATTATTTCATACACACATCAATCAAGGCTAACAGAGAACAGCAACAATATAAAATATATGCATTATAAAGGCATAGGCAAAATGCGAACATCAAAACTCCTCGACTCAGTAATATTAGATGCTGGTCTGACACTTGTTATTAGCCATGTGGAATATACTGGCCTACCAAAAGGGGACTGGCTGTTATACTAGGGTCCTATAGGGGAGGAGAGATGTTAGAGATAGAGACATGGGGTGAGTAAGGAGGAAGTAGAAAAGTCTAGATGCGAAAGACCGGACTGTAACCGTGAAGGACAGGTCAGCAGAAATTGAACTACGCAATACGCCTAGTCTCAACCCGGCGTATGCGAGGCAGCTGACTTCCCACGGGTTGCACGAGGGGCAAAACACCTCGTGACCACTGGGCAGTGGAAGGAAAGCCAGACGGGCTTTAGACAGGACGGAGAGAGGACGTGTGTCTGAGAGTGTGGCAGGATAGACTTTACTTAGTACTTCAGAGCTATTGAATAGCTGAGCCGTGTGACTTGTGTCTGTGTGTGGGGCTGTGATATGCGAGTGTAGAAATTGATATTGTAATATTACATTGCCACATGATTGCTGTATAATGATTAGTGCGAGAATGAACGCTATTAGCGAGTGATGAGACAGTATGAGAATGAAGGCTATTAGCGAGTGATGAGACAGTATGAGAATGAAGGCTATTAGCCGAGTGATGAGACAGTATGAGAATGAAGGCTATTAGCGAGTGATGAGACAGTATGAGAATGAAGGCTATTAGCGAGTGATGAGACAGTATGAGAATGAACGCTATTAGCGAGTGATGAGACAGTATGAGAATGAAGGCTATTAGCGAGTGATGAGACAGTATGAGAATGAAGGCTATTAGCCGAGTGATGAGACAGTATGAGAATGAAGGCTATTAGCGAGTGATGAGACAGTATGAGAATGAAGGCTATTAGCGAGTGATGAGACAGTATGAGAATGAACGCTATTAGCGAGTGATGAGACAGTATGAGAATGAAGGCTATTAGCGAGTGATGAGACAGTATGAGAATGAAGGCGATTAGCGAGTGATGAGACAGTATGAGAATGAAGGCTATTAGCGAGTGATGAGACAGTATGAGAATGAACGCTATTAGCGAGTGATGAGACAGTATGAGAATGAAGGCTATTAGCGAGTGATGAGACAGTATGAGAATGAAGGCTATTAGCGAGTGATGAGACAGTATGAGAATGAACGCTATTAGCGAGTGATGAGACAGTATGAGAATGAAGGCTATTAGCGAGTGATGAGACAGTATGAGAATGAAGGCTATTAGCGAGTGATGAGACAGTATGAGAATGAAGGCTATTAGCGAGTGATGAGACAGTATGAGAATGAAGGCTATTAGTGAGTGATGAGACAGTATTATCTAATTATAGTTGAGAACAATAAATCATATGTTATTGACGCCAAGATTTATGTTTCACCTGTGCTCGTACTATTTACCGTCTTGAACCCTTCACCTTCAATTACCGCTAGACACTGACAGTTATTATTAATATTATTTCTATTATTAAGAGGGAAGGTAATCCGTACTGAGATAGTTGAAACACCTAGTCAGAGCTGTTCCGAACAAGAGCGGCAGTAGGTAGTCAGAGCTGTTCCTAGCACGAGAGACATTCGGACGAGACATTTCACTCGGACGTAAATGCGTAGTGCCAAATTTTTATTTTGCCACCCGTAGGACGGCATTTCCGGCTTCGGCGGGCATTTTTTTAATGAGGTTAGCCTTCCTCGTGTTTCGAGGCACGTTAGACTTATTGTTGTGATGTCGCCCACATCTCAGCTGGTCAATATAGAACGGTCAACGACATCATGGTCAACCCTCAAGGGAAGGCAGGGGCAGACCATGTGCATTCCCTCACTATCCAAGGAGGCTTCCATAATTGCAGAGCCGGCACATATTGCTCTGAGACTGGGCTCACCCGAGGAGTTGCCACGTCCTGCTCATGGCTGCTTTAGTTCCTCACTTCCATGTGATGGACATCTCGCTTGCCACTGGTCGCTCAAGCACGCACCAGGAGCGGTCAGACTGCGGGCGGCATCCACTCGGTAAGCTTTTGCTTTTGACTTCGGACCACGCAATGAATTCGTTAGCCGTGCATTCCATTTCGTGTTATTGAGACGTTTTTCCACTTTTGTCTACACTCTATATGAGTTAGATACAGACAGTTTTTGTAACCATTTCATTCGACTGGGGCACTTTTCTACCTTTTAGGTACTCGCTCACGAGGTAGGCTACATGTGCTGCCGGCTCAGCACCTTACCTTCGTGCAGCAGTGAGCGAGAAACGGCCAGGCCCTCTCATTCGGGGATCCCTCATATCCCCCAGCTGGGAACCTTCGGACATGTATCAGAACTGGGCATGTAGCGTGCTCAGTATCTCACCTCCATTTTTTGGTAGGTGGGTATCGGCCCGGCTTTCACATCCGAGGGTTTGTGGCTTAGAGGCGTTGAGCCTCAACCCTCGACAGAGAGCCTTAGAGTATGTGTCCGGACTAAGAACTTCTGCCTTCGTGCGCCTGATTTAAACTTTTGACTGCTATCCTCAGTCTACCTGCAGAGAAGCAGGTTGTGTCTCACTTAGTCTGGCCCCTATCCCATGAGCTGTCCGATATGTAGTTTTCATCCATCGACAAGCACATGGGGTCAATGGGACACGCAAGCTCCCCTACCACTGAACGGTGCACTACTTCGGGGTAGCTACAGGTTCTATATAGCACTTCAGAACTCTCTTACTTACATATAGACAATCTTAGAATAGTGTCACTAGAAAGTCCATTGTCTGGAATCCAGAGGACAAATGAAACAGAGGAAGACATGAAAATACACGGAGAAAAGAAGTAGAAACAGACATGAATAAAATGGAGATGAGACGGTTTCAGCTTCATGAGATAGATACAGATGGAGGATTTGGGGTAACTTGCTTGGGGACCAAGGACCAATGTCCTAATGGAAGGATAAAGAACAAAAGAAGAAGAATGATTGAGATATGATGCGGTAATTTCACGCAATAAGTCAGAACATGGCCAGAATTTGTCCTCAGCAAATATCACCTGACATTCAAACCGGTGCACTTAGCTCCGATATTTTACTTGCAGCTACAGCCGGGAGTGCGTGCAAATCACGTGGTACAGATGTATTCTAATAACATTATTTATGACAGGAGCTATTTAAATACAAACAACTTTTTTTTAAAATGCCCGTTTTAGGACGGCGGAGTAACTGCACTAGAAATCGGTCAAGGTCGGTGTCTACAACTGAACGGAATGTGTGCGGAGTGACGTTACGGTTGTTAGAACCAACACAAGTTGCAAGGGCAGGCATTCGTGTGGGAGATAATGTCCTACATAATACTGTGTTTGAATTTACGAATTTGAAATTCGAAGGTTTTCGAGTGTAATGGATGATGATTGGAAACTTGACCTGATCCTGCTTGGTACATCAACATCTGAGCTGGACGAGGCGAAACGGCTACCCCTGTGTGGACCTGGGTATCCAACTCGTGTTTTTCCCCCCTCATTTTGTTGTTGTTTTTATATATTTGTTGTCTTTATATTGTTGTTGTTCTTGTTATTGTTTATTCATTTGACAAAGTGTTTTTCCTATGTGAATGTAACATGCACTACTAATGAACGAACGATGAGTGATTGGAAGGTTCGAATGTAAGATAGGCTTGCGTGCCCAATTTGTGACACTTTGAAAATAAAGTTAGTTTATTCGGTCGTTCATTGTTGTTGTTGTTGTTGTTGTTGTTGTTGTTGTTGTTGTTCTTCTTCTTCTTCTTCTTCTTCTTCTTCTTCTTCTTCTTCTTCTTCTTCTTCTTCTTCTTCATTCATTCATTCATTCATTCATTCATTTAAGAATGTTTTTTGTTTTCCTAAGTGAATGTTACATGCACAATGACGACCAATAGACGATTGATTGGAAGGGCCGAATATAAGACGGGCCTGCGTGCCCAATTTGTGACCCTTTGAAAGTAAAGTTCGTTCGTTCTTCTTCTTCGTCGTCTTCTTTCTCTTCTTCTTCCTTCACCTAGACTATAATGATTTCATGGACGGTGACAGGCTCGTCTACCTGTGGGTAATTTCTATTTCCTAATACAGTTGCCATGGTTGCGACATTATGACCTACTATTTGCGGTTTCCGCCTGCCAAGGTTTTCCTTCTTTTCTGCCTAATCAGAGAAGACTATGTTTTCCTCTCACTCCCAAATAAACACCTGTGGTATGCGAGTCTTCGCTGTGAAATCGTCCCACCGTCGTCATCGCGCTTTGACAATGGCGGTTCGTATTCGGACGCGCTTTTTGTTCTGTGGTGTACTGTTTAAGGTCGCAATTCGTAATCCCGAATACCGCGTTAGAAACACAGCAGACCGCATCGTGTTGGATTTCATACAGTGGTACAAGTGCCGGTCGTTCAGAAAGCAATGGCAATCTACCGAACGCAAACTTGCTAAGAAATCACAAACAGCAAACAAATTCTGGGGTTGTCTGCAACATACTGTAAAAGATATACAACTAACCAGTTTGTGGCGTCCTAAAACCAGATTTTCTGAAGATTCAGTGCTAAAAACTCTGCCCTGGAGCAATCACGACACGAGGCTTCTGATCGTCAGAAGCCGTTCCTCCTTCCCGTTATGTTTCAGCCCTTGACCTTCCTGCCACTGTTTGGGGGGGGGGGGGGGGGCAGGTTATGACCACTGGTGTCTTTCTTCTGCCATGAGTTTGAATCATGTTTGGCAACGTTGTGTTGTCTTCGTGCTTTGTGTTGTCTGCGCTTCGTGTTGTCTTCATACTTTGCGTTATATTCGTGATTTGCGTTGTCTTCGTGCTTGTCCCAGCGAACTGTGCCTGCTCCCAAGCCATCCCTCCCTCGGAGAGGAGAGCCTCGTGCAACCGGTGTTTCGTGCCCTCACACACCTCCTTGCCCCTTTGGCCGTGAGAAGCCAGCTTCTTTCCTAGCTGTTCGTCTTTGTCATTGCCTCAACGCCGGCGGTTCGCTATGCACAGGCACACGTCTTTGCAGCCATGTTGCCTTCTTCATACCCCGTTCCTGGCTCACGGAGATGCACTCTAGGAAGTCAGTTCTTCCTCTGGGTTACTTGGTTGTAGGTTTGGGCTCATTGACCGTCACCCCGTCTTTGCTGCGGAGTGCAACCCTCGCAACATGTTTACCACCACCCTTGGATGGAGGTTGGAATGCGGCCGACATTTATTTGATTTTGGCAACTACCACACGCTGGGTTTCGACCACATTGCAGAGTCTCATTCTCAAATGTACTGCTTTCATTTGGAGACATGGCTACAGTGTCAACACGAGACAGTACAAGTTTTAGACCTTTGTGTGGATTCGATGTTAGACTTGCGGATAGGTGTTGCATGCCGCCTTGCAAATCTCCTACAGACTGACGTGTCATGTCATAGGGAGAAGCGCCCTCTAGTCTCTAATTCTTTCCCCTGCTTCTATGAGTGCCAAACAATACGTGTATATTTATTTATTAACTGTCTTAGTGCGCCTCTAAGGGTTCCTCAATTGATATGTATGTGTAATACGTGTACAACAGTGCAACCGACCAATCACTTATCGTCTGTAAATGTTCGTGAATATACTGGACACAGCATAACGGATCGATGTGTTTGTGTGTTTGTTATTTGACCTATTCTGGCTTCATGTAAAATTCTGAAATCTCTAGTGCTATTTCATGGTGCTATTTGACACGAATTCTGTCCATATTCCATAGTTGTGGGTTCATGTGGATGATAGACCTGACTAATGAAGCCACCTGTTCGGGGGGCGTTTAGTTGGTCGTGTGTCCCAAACAATATGTGTGTATTTATTTATTAACTGCCTTAATGGCATAAAGGGTTCCCAATTTGACAGTTCTGTGTAATACATGATGGGGAGTCAACTCAGCAGACGCCTGCAGGATCGACCTACTCCTGGACTACCAACAACCATGTTCCCATTGTCCATGAGAGAGTTCAGCTCGCCAGCGGGGCTAAATCATATTCTCTTATGTATTTATGAATGCTGGTCACTCCTTGGCCCACCATTTCTCCAGGCTATCAGTTTTTCTACACTTTATATATAAATCTAAAGAGCCCTGATCACGCCGGCCTTATCAAGCAATAGTACCCAATCATACGGCGGAGACACAGTCAAACTGTCCGCCTGCTGGTTACCCAACACACCAGCATGTCCTGGGGGAGTGATCCAACACACCAGCATGTCCTGGGGGAATGATCCAACAGAAGCTCTCCGTGTTTGATGTTGGAATTGAAACATGATACTCAGATGATGACAGAGAACAGTGGAGGACTCTGATTGCTGGCGCTTCAGTGATGACATCTTTACGACTCAGTACGAAGCTGAGAGAGAGAGAGAGAGAGAGAGAGAGAGAGAGAGAGAGAGAGAGAGAGAGAGAGAGAGAGAGAGAGAGATTTGATAACAGAGAAGGGAACTAACAGCGTATCATTCACTGAGCATCTTTTATCCCCCTTTGAAAGATCTTCACACAAAGTAAGTCAACAGTGAAATGGTTTTTATGTAGACAGCAGCGGCTTTAAACCCGGACCCACACAACCCACTGTACAGTTATATACACTTCTTCTCGCTCGTTACATGGTACGCCTTTTAATATGTTGCATGATATCCCAGATACAGTAAAAGGGGTAACCCTTATCATAAATTATTCAAATCTAGAGACTTAACTTCCTGTCTTTTGTCATTGCCAGCGAGAAACTTACTTTATCTAGAGGCAACTTTTGTGCAGAGCTGCGATGTTACAAAGGTTGCGGGAGATTTTTGTGGGGCGTCATTTGATGATTATACGCGGAGCGGGCGTAAGGAGTTGTTGACTTACGTCAAATCTTCGTTTTCAATTCGTTTTTTTTATCGTTATGTCCGTAATGTCGGGTCTTGCAGCTGTTTTCACGCTGGTTTAAATGCCTCTTTTTGAATTTATACAAGGGATAAGTTTTGTATTCATCTTCACTCAAACTTGTTCTTCCGTCTACATATACAACAACAAAAGGCACTGCTGCTACTACCACACACATGCGAGCGCGCGAACACGCACACGCACACACGCAATCCCAATGTTAATATCGCGGAGAGAATGTTGTCACATATAACTTGTGCACATATCGGAGAGAAGTTTATCACATATAACTTGTGTACATATCGGAGAGAAGTTTATCACATATAACATGTGCACATATTGGAGAGAAGTTTATCACATATAACTTGTGTACATATCGGAGAGAATGGTGTCACACATAACATGTGAACATGTTGTAGAGAATGTTGTCATACATAAATTGTGAACATATTGTAGAGAATGTTGTCATACATAAATTGTGGACTTATCAGAGAAAATGTTGTCACACACCCAATGTTAACATTTTTCTTCTCCTTTCTCTTCTTCTTTATCTTTATCTTTCTATCCATCATTCTCTTCTTCTTCTTTTCTTCTTTATCTTCTTATTTCTTTTCTTCCTTCTCTTATCTTTCTCTTCATCTTTCTCGTCTTCTGTCTCTTCTTCTGTCTCTCCTTCTTTCTCTTCTTCTTTCTTATCTTCTTTCTCTTATTCTTTCTTTTCTTCCTTCTCATATCTTTCTCTTCTTCTTTCTCTTTTATCTTTCTCTTCTTCTTTCTCTTCTTCTTTCTCTTTTATCTTTCTCTTCTTCTTTCTCTCCTTCTCTCTCTTTTATCTTTCTCTTCTTCTTTCTCTCCCATCCAGTGGTTCTGTGACATCTAATCTAATGATGTTGTAACCTCCCATCCAGTATTGTTGTGATCGCCCATCTTGTGTTGTTGTGACCTCCAATCTTGTGTTGTTGTGACCTCCAATCTTGTGTTGTTGTGACCTCCCATCCAGTGTTGTTGTGACCTCCCATCCAGTGTTGTTGTGACCTCCTATCCAGTTATGTTGTGATCTCCCATCCAGTGTTCTTGTGACCTCCCATCCAGTGTTCTTGTGACCTCCCATCCAGTTATGTTGTGACCTCCCATCCAGTTATGTTGTGATCTCCTATCCAGTTATGTTGTGACCTCCCATCCAGTTATGTTGTGACCTCCCATCCAGTTATGTTGTGACCTCCCATCCAGTGTTCTTGTGATCTCCCATCCAGTGTTCTTGTGACCTCCCATCCAGTTATGTTGTGACCTCCCATCCAGTGTTCTTGTGACCTCCCATCCAGTGTTCTTATGACCTCCCATCCAGTGTTGTTGTGATCTCCCATCCAGTTATGTTGTGACCTCCCATCCAGTTATGTTGTGACCTCCCATCCAGTGTTCTTGTGACCTCCCATCCAGTTATGTTGTGACCTCCCACCCAGTGTTCTTGTGACCTCCCATCCAGTGTTCTTGTGACCTCCCATCCAGTGTTCTTGTGACCTCCCATCCAGTGTTGTTGTGACCTCCCATCCAGTTATGTTGTGATCTCCCATCCAGTTATGTTGTGACCTCCCATCCAGTTATGTTGTGACCTCCCATCCAGTGTTGTTGTGACCTCCCATCCAGTGCTGATATGACCTCCCATCCAGTGTTGTTGTGACCTCCCATCCAGTGTTGTTGTGACCTCCCATCCAGTGTTGTTGTGATCTCCCATCCAGTGCTGATATGACCTCCCATCCAGTGTTGTTGTGACCTCCCATCCAGTGTTGTTGTGACCTCCCATCCAGTGCTGATATGACCTCCCATCCAGTGTTGTTGTGACCTCCCATCCAGTGTTGTTGTGACCTCCCATCCAGTGTTGTTGTGATCTCCCATCCAGTTATGTTGTGACCTCCCATCCAGTTATGTTATGTTCTCCCATCCAGTGTTCTTGTTACCTCCCATTCAGTGTTGTTGTGATCTCCCATCCAGTGTTCTTGTGACCTCCCATCCAGTTATGTTGTGACCTCCCATCCAGTGTTGTTGTGATCTCCCATCCAGTGTTCTTGTGACCTCCCATCCAGTTATGTTGTGACCTCCCATCCAGTGTTCTTGTGACCTCCCATCCAGTGTTGTTGTGACCTCCCATCCAGTGTTGTTGTGACCTCCCATCCAGTGTTGTTGTGACCTCCCATCCAGTGTTGTTGTGATCTCCCATCCAGTGTTCTTGTGACCTCCCATCCAGTTATGTTGTGACCTCCCATCCAGTGTTCTTGTGACCTCCCATCCAGTGTTCTTGTGACCTCCCATCCAGTGTTCTTGTGACCTCCCATCCAGTGTTGTTGTGACCTCCCATCCAGTGTTGTTGTGACCTCCCATCCAGTGTTGTTGTGACCTCCCATCCAGTGTTCTTGTGACCTCCCATCCAATATTGTTGTGACCTCCCATCTAGTGCTGCTGTGACCTCCCATCCAATATTGTTGTGACTTCCCATCCAGTGCTGCTGTGACCTCCCATCCAATATTGTCAGTTTATCCTACATCACATTTCGTGAGTGAGACAAGAAGACGAAGTTGTCAGCAATGTCCAGATGGGCGAGCAGCTTGGTCAGGGAGTTTGTCAGAGTCCGTGTCTGGCCGTGATTGGTGTCGTCTTCATGAACCAGTCTATCGTCAGATAGAATTACAGAGGTGACCAAAGGCATTTTAACAATGTATCATCATCATCATCATCATCATCATCATCATCATCATCATCATCATCATCATCATCATCATCATCATCATCACCACCACCATCATCATCAAGTGCCTTTCTGCTGATGTGGACGATCATGCTTCTCCCCACTCTGGCGAGACGGACATATAATCAAATGCTACTGGAACTATTGGTGTTGGAACTCATCGCTGGCTGCTGAGGATGGGGACGGAGCGCTTATGGGAATGCCCTGAATGCTGTGATGTCGGTTCCTAAATCAATCAATCAATCTCCCCACCCTGAGATGTCCAGCGCATGGATCAGTTCTTGTCTTGACTCCCTTCCGTGCCATTACACAGGACTATCAAGAATGTTCTATCGGCGCCCTTCCTCTATCTCCCTTTCCACAAATCTTTCCGGTTGCCACAACATTATCTAGGTTTTGTCTTCTCATAATGCCCCCCACTCCCCCTCCAAAAAAAAAAATAAAAAAAATAAAAAAAAGTTTTAAAAAAGTTTAAAAAAATATAAAACAAAGATGAAAAATGAAGACTGCCAGCTTCTGATGTTAGTGGTATGTTATCTTTCTGACTTAGCTTCCCACAAAATGTCCAGATTGCACAAGTGGGCTGTCACAGGAATATTCAGCATTCTTCTATAAAACACATGTCTAAAGCCTACAAGGATTTTTCTTTACTAAGTGTCCAAGATTGGCAGCCATATGTTAGAACTGGGAACTTATACATAAATAAACCAACTTACAGAACATATTATGATGTTAACATGCTACAGAAAATATCAAACACATGATGTTAGCTTGCTGTAGAAAATATCAAACATATGATGTTAGCAAGCTATAGAAAAAATCAAACATCTTCTTCTTCTTTCGTTCGCTTGAAATATGTCTATAACTGCAATGCTGTCTCTTGTATGAAATGAACTGTCTTTTTCAGTTCACACAGCGGTCCATAGAGTTTATCATACATATGATATTAGCATTCTATAGAAAATATGAAACATATGATGTTAGCAAGCTATAGAACATATCAAACATATGATATTAGCAAGCTATAGAAAAAATAAAACATATAATGTTAGCATGCTATAGAACATATCAAACACACGATGTTAGCACATCCATCATGTGCCATGCCGATAAGCGTGGGCGGTCATGTTCTGCCATCTCACTCGATCACCAGAGTCGTGGATCATCTTCGTGTTACTGTCTCGACCATACCACGTGGCCAAGCCATCCAGGTATTTACTTCTCGGTCTTCCCCTTGGTCTCCTCCCTTCGATCTTGCCAGTTGTCACCAAGTTCTCCATGTCATTTCTTTTCATAACATGCCCAAAAATTTTTTGACTGTCTACGTCTAATGTCTCTAATCAGTTTACGATCTTCATTTGTTTCTTGAAGGACTTTTTCGGTGTTTTTTTTTTCCTGTCTGTCCATGGTATTCTTTGCATTTTCCTCAGAAACCACATTTCCACAGCCATCAGCTGTTTTTCAACTTGACTGCACAATGTCCACGCGTCGCATCGACACAAAAGTACAGGTTCTGAGTAGTACTTCAACACTCTTTTTCTCGTGTCAATTGATGTTAGTATGCTGTAGAAAATATCATACAAATGATGTTAGCAAGCTGTAGAACATATCAAACATACGATGTTAGCGTGCTATAGAATATATGAAACATGTGATGTTAGTATGCTATAGAACAGACGTGGGCAAACTACGGCCCATAGGCCGCATGGAACCCCGCAACTGATATTATGTGGCCCTCGAGAGCATTTAGAAATAAAAACTTTAACTTCGCTTTTAAGTTATATTGTTGAGTTTTACAGAATTTCATGTACCGTTATGACTATTTTAACATTTTTGATACAATTTCTTTCTAATTTTACATTTTTATATATAGTCCTTGGCATTCGTAATGTAATGCTAAAATGCGAATTTATCGGTTTTAACATAGAGAAATATTTATCGACATGTTATAATTTAATAAGGATGATTTTATGAAGACAAAAAACAAATATTGCTCCGGTGAATAAAATGATTTATTTTGCAAGAAAATATTAAATTTAATAGTTTTTTGCTGTTATAAATTATTTCCACATTTACAATGTTCAAATTAATTTATTTGTTGTAGTAGTCTTGATATATTTCTGAAATTTATTCTGAGTTTACTTCTTGTTTTCCGAATATTTAAATTTCACACACAGCCGGAAGTAGGTTTCGTTTCATTTCCTTTTTAAAGCTTCGTAAAATTCTAACTGTTAGAATTTTATGAAAACAGTGAGTGTCATTAAAAAACGTAATATTGAAGATGAATATCGTGTTTCATACATCAATTCAAGTCAGATAGTTTGCTGGATTACTATGGATCTTTATCAGAAATATCATTTCCCAACTTGAAAAACTTTGCAGCTAAACTTGTATCTAGTATTTGTCTAGATGTGAGGATGTATGTATGGGTGTGTATGTGAGGGATATGTGTGTGTGTGTGGGGAATGTGTGTGTGCCTGTGTAGAGAGAGAGAGAGAGAGAGAGAGAGAGAGAGAGAGAGAGAGAGAGAGAGAGAGAGAGAGAGAGAGAGAGAGAGATTCAGTGCTCGCATGTCCTGTAACATGCCATTCCATATTTTTTGTGTATTTTCATCTTTCACATTATCATTTTGAATGTATGACACTTGATTTTATCATGTATAATATATCATTACTGTAATGTGAGTGAGAGCGTTAGTGAGAGAGAGAGAGAGAGAGAGAGAGAGAGAGAGAGAGAGAGAGAGAGAGAGAGAGAGAGAGAGTTGAATTGCATCACTAATTTTTTAAGTTACAAAATGTATATGTACAATTTTTCTCCATTTTCTTTACAATTTTGCGACAATGCTCACGACAATCGTCACTGTATGTGTGTGTGTAAAGTGTGGGAGTTTGATCATAATAGTAGGTTGAGGGATCGGGGGATGTGTGTGTGGGTGGATTCGTTATGTGTGTGGGTGGGCTCAGGATGTGTGGGTGGGAGGGCTGGGTTTGTGTGGGTGGGTGGGGGATTGTGTGTGGGTGGGTGGGAGATTGTGTGTGGGTGCGTGCGAGATGTATGTGTGTATGGGGAGATGTGTTTGTGGGTGGGGATGTGTGTTTGTGTAGATGGTTGTGGGTGAGTGGGTGGAGGAGGATATGTTGGTGGATGATTGATGGTGGGTTATGGGATGGGTGGGGGTATATGTGTGGGTGGGGAGATGTGGGTGTGGGGATATGTGGTGGGTGGGAGATGTGTGCAGGTGGGGGTGGTTGTGGGTTTGGGGATGTGTGTGTGGGTGAGGGATTGTATGGGTGTGGGATGTTTGGGTGGATGGGTGGGGAGTGTGTGTGGGTGAGAGATGTGTGGGTGAATGTGTGTGGGGGGTGTGTGGGTTGGAGGAGGGGTGCGTGATGGGTGTGGGTGATGGATTTGGAGATATGTGTGTGGGTGGGGGATATGTCTGGCTGGGTGGGGGTGTGTGTGTGGCTGAATGAAGGATGTATGTGTGGGTAGTGAGGGTGATTGTAGTTGGGGGATGTGTGGATGGGTAGGAGATGTGTGGATATATGTGTGTGTGGGTGAAGGATGTGTCTTTGGGATGTGTGTGGGTGTGGTATTGTGTGGGAGGGGAGCTGGGTGTGGTTAAATGATGTTTGTGTGGGTGGGTGAAGTTGTGGTTGGGTTTGTGGGTGGGTGAAGGATGTGTGTGAGGGTGGGGGATGTGTGCTTAGATGGGTGGTTGGGATGTGTGAGTGTGGGTGGGTAGATAGGAGATGTATGTGTTGATGAGTGGGTAAGGGATGTGTGGGTGTTAGTGGTTGAGGGATAAGTACGTGTGTCTAGGGATGTGTGAGGGGATGAATGTATGGGTTGTGTGTGCGTGGATGGGAGGTGTGCGTTTGTGAATGGGGAATGTGTTGGTGGGTGGGGATGTGTGTGAGGGATGTTTGTATGGGTGGGGAGATTGTGCGTGGGTGGGGATGTGTGTGTATATGGGTAGGGGTGTGTGGTTAAGGGATGTGTGGCTGGGGGAATGGGTGGATGGAGGATGTGTGGTTGGGTAGAGGATGAGTGGGTGGGTGATTGTATATGAGTAAGGGTGTGTGGTTAAGGGATTTTTGGTTGGGGGATGGGTGGGTAGAGGATGTGTGGGTGGGTAGAGGATATGTGGGTGGGTGAGTGTGTGCAGGTTAGGAGATGGTGGGGGATGTTTGTAGGTGCGGGCTCGGGATCTGTGAGTGGGCTGGGGGAGATGGGAGATTATGTGGGTGAGTGCGGAATTTGTGTGTGGGTAGGTGCGGAATTTGTGTGTGGGTAGGTGCGGAATATGTGAGTTGACGGGGAGACATGTGTGTGGCTGAGGAATGTGTGTTTGGTTGGGTGGTTGGAGGTGTGTGGGTGGAGGAAGATATTTTGTGAGTGATTGTTGGTGGGAAATGGGACGGGTAGAGGATATGTGAGTGGGTGGGGAGATGTGTGTAGGTGGGGGATGTGTGGTGGGTGAGAGGTGTGTGTGGGTGGGGAGATGTGTAGGTGTAGGGATGTGGTGGATGGGTGGGGGAATGTATTGTATGTGTGTGTGGTTGGGTGGGGAAGTTGGAGTGAATGGGGGATGTGTGGGTGGGTGGTGGATGTGTCTCATAACATAGCAATATGCATTGTTTATGTTTACAAAATTAATGTGACAATGTTTTTTCCTATGCACTGTTGATGAAAGAAAGATGAGTGATTGGAAGGGCCGAATGTAAGACGAGCCTGCGTGCCCAATTTGTTACCCTTTGAAAATAAAGTCTGTTCGTTCGTTCGTTGTTCGTTCATTGTTTGGATTAACATACATTTGCGAACAAGTATTTTCTTGCTTGAAGATCAACAAATCTAAAAATAGGGCTTCATTGTCGGATTGCAAATTGCATGCTGTCATTCGAATTTCAACAAATAAACTTGCTCTAGATTTCAAGAATATTGTCAAAAATTGCAGGCAGTTACATACATCTCATTTGAAATCACTAATTGTAGTGACAATGTAATC
This sequence comes from Cepaea hortensis, assembly GCA_963921405.1. Taxonomy (NCBI): domain Eukaryota; kingdom Metazoa; phylum Mollusca; class Gastropoda; order Stylommatophora; family Helicidae; genus Cepaea; species Cepaea hortensis. The sequence goes on from OY992876.1 coordinate 520,664,541, forward strand.
GGTTTATGTCTACATTAAAGCCATTGCTAGATAATTTGAAAAAAAAAAAACTATAATTTAAAAAAAATTTAAAATCTTGTTAACAACTTAGTATAAGTTGTTGTCCATATTGTAAAATATAATGTATGTGTATAAGTAAAATAAAATTGCAATAATTCGTTATTTATACTGTTTAATAACCTATAAATAATTCATACTTACTTATTATGATAGGTTGCTTAAACAAAGTGGATATAATATATAATGCTCCCCCCCCACCCCCTATAGCTTCACATGTGTTACTGTGGCCCTATGCACAAATAGTTTGCCCACCCCTGCTATAGAATATATCAAATATATGATGTTAGCATGCTATAGAACATATCAAATATATTATATTAGCATGCTATAGAACATATCAAATATATTATATTAGCATGCTATAGAACATATCAAATATATTATATTAGCATGCTATAGAACATATCAAATATATGATGTTGGCATGCTATAGAACATATCAAATATATTATATTAGCATGCTATATATAGAACATATCAAACATGCGATATTAGCATGCTATAGAACATATCAAACATACTATGTAAGCATATTATAGAACATATCAAATATATTATATTAGCATGCTATATATAGAACATATCAAACATACAATATTAGCATGCTATAGAACATATCAAACATACTATGTAAGCATGTTATAGAAAATATCAAACACATGATGTTAACATGCTATAAAACAGATTATCAACATACCACATTCACATACTGGCGTGTATGTTCTCATATATTTTAGATTCACACACAGGAGTGAATAAGTTCAAATATTCAATATTCACATACCCAGATAAATATTATCAAACGTCCCATAATCGCCCACATTCAGAGTTGACATAAACCCATTACACTTTTGAATATTGTCAACAAACAGAAAATTGTTTATCATGGTTATTCCCCTTTGGTCGACAAGCACAGCAAGCAGCATAGATAGGTCCCTTTATTTTGTTTTAAATGGATATTTACACATTCAATGTACTGTATATATGAGAATATCATTATATACAGAGCGCAACGGAAAGTGTGTTTACAGGGAAATTACCTTGCTGAGCTATCATGATAGTTAGGTGCCTCTAGGGCATTCGCACGGACAGCAGAACAGGAAGTCACAAACGTCAACATATTTCCGACTCCATCCTGCAGAAAAATGCAACAGGAAGTCTCAGCTCCGAATGGATATTCAGCATTGGGAATTCCCGCCTCACATCACTGACCTGGATGTAGACACACCGGCACGCCGGACTAAGGGGTAACGAACACATAGACTAGCTAGCAAATAAAGCGCCAATGTAAACGGGAAGAAGCATGGGCATGGCTGATATAAGCAATGCAGTATGGACTTGTTTGGTGGATACTGACGAGACTTCGACGTTAGCCCGACTACATGAACTGGGAGTTAAGCCTGGTCAAGTGTGTCAATGCCGCCTTCGACGGAAAGAGAGACGAGATAGCGTAATAAACTCCTCATCGGAACAATGGGCAGAAACACAATTGGATGGACTGCGCACGCATGGGGATGCCCAATGTGCAGTGACGTGGTTCGATATCCCATGCCACGACAGAGGTCAGCACTCACCGTGAAAATGTTTGCCTAGCACTCCGGCCTTGGTGTGAGCATCGGTGGCGTGGTGGCCAAACTCTTGCCTGCCTGTGTCATGGCCACGGCTTGAATTCGCATGCAGGCGAGTTTAAACATGGACTCAGTCTAAAACAGATACCAGAAATGGCCTGGGAATTAGAGGCCGCTGTGTGATATTGACCCCGTCACTCACCGATTGATGATTGGTCTACACAAATATTAACCCCGTCACTCACCGAGTGATGAGTGGTCTATACAAATATTGACCCGTCACTCACCCAGTGATGATTGGTCTATACAAATATTGACCCCGTCACTCACCGAGTGATGATTGGTCTATACAAATATGTATTTATCACCATGCACTCAATCCGACGTACGATGTACACAGGTTCCCTTTGAATAAAATTAGAGGAACTGCGGTAACGTTGTGGAAATGTAAACAATATAAAATAACACAAAGTAATACAGCAATAAAGTAGCAAAAAAAGTAGCAACATTTATTTATTTATTCTTTTTTAATTTTCGGTTTATCTTCATTGCTCTCATGTTTTGATCTGTTTATTCTTCTCATCCCGTCGTCACGCCTTAATGTAGTTACCGGAGGGTCTTCTCTGTGACTATATGTTGTGTTTTGTGTATGTATTTATGTGCTGATGAAGGCTAGTCGCCGCAACGTCCTTGTATTGTTTCGTAATTCTGTTCTGTAAGGCTGCAATATTTTGTGTTATTGTTTACAAAAGGTCATCTGCCAACTATTACCGCCGTCGGGTCTACCCAGTCGCATAGAACTGTTGTGTTCCAGTTCAGAGCGAACTAACGAAACAAAAACACACAACAAAGGATACTTTTAACTGATTAATCGCCGAAGGATAATATACCGTCAAATGCGACCTCCGATTTGGACAGAAGGACGATATATCGCCATACTATTGCCATCGTGTAATTTCTTTTTGTTTTTCGTGATATCTTCCGCAATTTTAAAGCTTAGTGAGTGTCATAAGTCGGGGTGCCCCACCGGCTAGATGAAAGTATTATTCACTGGCGAGCAACCCCGAATAGTCAGAAACTGACTAGGGACAAAATCTATATGGCTGAACTATAGATTAGGCCCATGAATATCCAACGTACAGCTCTAAGTGGCTCGTTACAAAATGAAATGAACTGTGCTGAATATTCGCCAAGGAATGGGAAAGAGAAGGTTAGCTAAGATAGATGTTTAAGTCTAAATATATGAGTATAGACGACTATCTCAGTACAGGTTTTTCTCCCTGACTGCTCCCTTCCTTGGTGTCTAAGTGAACCCCCACCAATGTACACAACAACACGTATGCACAATTGGAAAAAAATATAATGACAGAACTATGAGTTACAATACTACAACATTTATTTACTAATCATAGACATCTGATGGTTTTCAATATGGGGATGATGAAATCATATAACATATTGTGATGAGAAACATTACGTAACTTTACTTGTTACTTGATCTATCTGGAACTGTGGTCCAGATCCCCACTCTCCAGTAGACTCAAAAAAAAAGAACAGCTTGCCGGTATTCTGACGCCTGCCAGTCCTGACACTACCTAGTCAGTCACTCGTCCTTGAGATCTACAACATAGGTGCTCCTTGTGAGAGCTTGAAAGAAAGTAAAGAATGTGTTATATCTAGTTCTACATCAGCGCAATCCTAAGTAAACATATCATAACACAAACATATACAATGACCAGTCTGGCCAAGTTTATCTTCCAGCTCTACTGCGTTCACCATCCTCCTTCTCCCTACTGTCTTTAGTCTGGGACGGGCTTTTCAATTGTCTCACACGCCTGTAATGATTACATTTCTGCCGCCCCATGTCCATGTCGCTAATACAGAAATTCTGTGTCGCACAGCCGCTCCGTCCAAAGTTGGTTTAGCAGCTCACAGGATCGGTAATGGTATTATAATAATGCCGGGTCATCCGGGCTTACAAGCCGTGACCAGTAGCTGTGCCAGGTTCCCATGCATTACCGTGAACGCACGCCCACAATACACTGAGAAAGTTTAGCACCATATACCCTATACGAATTGTGGGTAATGTCTGTACCATTACACCTCTGCTTCCAACACAATCGTTGGCCAATGTGCCAATGCGCAGATAATAGCATAACACTTCATATTGGTAGGTTTGCATATGACAAATCAATATATCAAACATCCACATAATATATCATACATATCACACATAAACATATTGATTAAACTAGACATATTATGATACTTTAACATCATAGCATAATGCACTAGTTAGTTTGTATGTATACAAAATGAGACGTATATACACAAAAAGAATATGTACGAAGCATATTCCTAGCATCGTATATTCATATGAAATTACACATACATACATCCAACCTATCCATAAACATTATATTACTTCAAGATGGACATTTAATGGCATTATTATTGAGTACTAATATTGTATAGCTACAAAATGAGATATACAACAAGTCTAATTGAAGTGACCACACAGACCAGCCATACTGATGATCGGCCCGGTTTAGTCCCCACCTAGTTACTGCTGTGGTAAGAATTAAAGAAATAGTCAGTTGACTATATTCTGTACAAGAAAAAATGCACACACCAAAAAGAGACTAGTCTAGTTTACAAAGAACTAACCAGCACCTACCACGACACCTAAAAGTATACTTAGACAATGATATGCCTTTCACAAGTTTCTACTTCTCAGAAGAGTAATACATGAAGCACAATGATATTGAACACAGAACTTAGAAAGAACACTCAAGTAACCTACGCCAAAGATAGTTCTTGAAATAACCTAGATCAGATATAGACTGAAAATCGGTACATCCATCTAAGAGACTAAGAGTAGTAAGGGTCTAGTTACTAAGAAATAATTCTCCTAGTGAAATCTAGCAACATAAGAATCAAACATATGACTACAAACGAGCTGGTTGTCTCACCTGTTCTGAAGTCAAACATTTTCTAACATAAAACAGGCTACCCTTATTTAAGCTGAGTCCAGCAGACAGTATTATCTCCTTGGCATTCCCGTCATAAATTCTTCTTATCTCCCCCTGACGGTAATTGCAATTATCACTGCAATCTGGCCATCACACCTGTGGGTCTGACAATTATTAGCCCCCTGAGTCTTATCAGTGATTTCACACCTTGCACCTCTAGTCTCTACCAGATGGAGGTCAGCCATCGCGGTTGGGCGGTTTCCTAGCTCTGCTTATCAGGTGTTGACTTGGCTTGTTTACTGCCTTAGGGCTATTATCTCCACCTTTCTACAGGTAATTGCCTTTATTCACCCAATGGCCCAGTTCATTGTTGATTCAGCCAGGGTCTACCTGGGCAAGAAGGTGCCAATGTGTCTGTGTGGTGTCATAGCCCGTCTGGGTCAGCAGTTTTCCAAGGTGTAGACTAATTTAAATTATCTAGTTGTGTCCGTCTCAAGTAGCCCATTTTACTTGCCATCTGCAAGCTTACGTCATGGCTAGAGGCTTTTTGTGAATAATCTTACCTCACGACTAGATAGCCGTGGAGTAGCGTGATTAATTCATTCTTTCTCAATTTGGCCTCTCAAATTTGGAGACCGAGAAAAATATTCTGGGATGTTCAGGCGGCATTCCACGACAGAGCTTCCCCCTTTAAAAAAAGTTTCTGCCAGAAATCTTTTGTCAACGCACGCCGTACATCCCAGAATAATGCCTAAGCACTCTCCGTTCTGTATCTGCCTAAAGGTTTCCAATATTCCTTGTGGCAGTGGGTTGTCCTGCATCTGCATAAAGACGTCCCATTTCCATACTCCAAGGAAACTCTGGATAGGTCCTTGTACCTGGTTTTCGGCCGGGATTCCATGCAATAGCTTGGTAAAATCCGGTAATTGTCAGGAGGTTGTAATTTTATCCCTCTGGGAAAGATCACAATCAACGGGATTCGTCTACGCCTGTGGGCGACTGTCTTAGTCCACTCCCTCGCGTGATTTAATCCTTTCAGCCGAGGATGTCCCTGTAGTGAAGTATCGCATAAGCTGGCCACAGCAAAGCTTGTCTCCGTGATTTTCCTACATCCTTTATAGATTCTTAACTGATCCATCAATATCTTCCTTTTGAAAGGAATAATGTTACACATCATGGTACCATGATATAAATTCAACTGGCGCTTTCCTCCTTCAAAGTCGGGCGTAACAATCGTCCCTCCTCGGTGTCGCGGTTTTTTCCCCTGATATTCAGTTAATGGGCTGAGTTTCTCTACATTAGAGTTTCTTGTACAAACCGTGCTAGAAATTGGAAATTTAGTGTGCCAAGTTGTCCTGCCTTGAGAAATAACATAGTTACCCCAGGGCGATAAAGTGGTGTTACTTTTGAATAAAGTATCCACAAATAGCTGATCTACTCCTATCAAATCGACCTGACTGAAGGGTAGATTGAGTCCTAAGAGTGTGGATTCCAAACCACTCTTGACTTCTGTTACTTCAGGTCCCTGTTGCTGGAATTCCCTGATAACTTCAGCTAATGAGATGATAGGCGTTTCTTCCTCCATCTTGTGCAAAGAATATTTTCTTCTTTAGCAACTACAGACAATGTTGTCTGCACAATATCAGAGTCCATATTCTGGCTCATGACAATTCCCTGTGTTTCCTGAGTCTCCGAACTGGTATACTGTGAGATAACAACTGGAAATGTTTCCTGGTCTGGATGTTCCTCTCTGGTCGTGCTTTCATGGGCTAAGTCCAGTTGAGGCAAATCCTGTGGTGGGCTGGTATCAGACACTGAGTGCCAAAAAAAAAAAAACAAAAAAAAAACACACAGGAGGCTCATTAAAATCCCACGGAAGTTGGAAATCTCAGAGAGTAGGCCTTCAGGCTACCGCCCTGACATAATTGTTAGGAAAGAAAACCTTGCCACGGGTAGATAGATCCCGCTACCCTGAGTGAAATCTGTCTAGAGGAAGCCAATCTGAAACAAATGCATGCCGACATCGGACAAACTGACCTGTGAAGTGCGTAACTAAGTTTGACGCACTTCCCTCACAAGGGGAACGAAGAAGAGGAGGCAGAGGATGGTGAGGACAAGGAGGAGGAGAAGGAGAAGGGTAAGGAAGAAGAAGAAGAAGAAGAAGAAGAAGAAGAAGAAGAAGAAGAAGAAGAAGAAGAAGAAGAAGAAGAAGAAGAAGAAGAAGAAGAAGAAGAAGAAGAAGAAGAAGAAGAAGAAGAAAGAAAGAAAGAAAGAAAGAAAGAAAGAAAGAAAGAAACAGCAAGCTTGCCTGCGGTCAGGGGTCATGTGTTAGAATCCCTAAAAAATTTAATTTACATTTACCTTTGCCAGCAGGTCTCATCATTATGTGTGGCCTTTGAAGTAGGGGTGGGTTCGCCTGATGGTGTGGTCATCTCGTGGCGTGTTCATCTCTTTGTGTGGTCATCTGTTGGTGTGGCCATCTGTTGGTGTGGCCATCCGTTGGTGTGGTCATCTGTTGGTGTGGTCATCTGTTGGTGTGGTCATCTGTTGGTGTGGTCATCTGTTGATGTGGCCATCTGTTGGTGTGGCCATCCGTTGGTGTGGTCATCTGTTGGTGTGGTCATCTGTTTGTGTGGTCATCTGTTACTGCTGTCATCTGTTGGTGTGGTTATCAGGACGTTTTGATACATTTTCTGTTTTCATCTAGATGATTTGATGTACTTGGTATGGTCATCTGGACCTGTCTTCAACTCTGAATATAGCTATTATAACTTGTAGTTTAGATGAGACTGGACCTGTCTTCAACTCTGAATATAGCTATTATAACTTGTAGTTTAGATGAGACTGGACCTGTCTTCAACTCTGAATATAGCTATTATAACTTGTAGTTTAGATGAGACTGGACCTGTCTTCAACTCTGAATATAGCTATTATAACTTGTAGTTTAGATGAGACTGGAAGTGTCTTCAACTCTGAATATAGCTATTATAACTTGTAGTTTAGATGAGACTGGACGTGTCTTCAACTCTGAATATAGCTATTATAACTTGTAGTTGAGATGAGAGGTTTGGTAGAGTGAAGTATTGGTAATGATTCTCGTTTTTGCTGGTCTTGCAGTTCATGTTGACAGAGTACTACTCATTGCTGTCTTTACTGTGGTGGAACACATTGCAAGAGACCATGCTGTCATCTGTTGTACCACTATTGGGGGTACTTTTATAGTCGTTGATCAGCTCTGTGTACTTGTCGCGTCCATACCATGTGGCCAAGCTATCCAGATATTTACTTCCCTGCGTTCCCCTTGTTCTTTTCCCCTCAATCTTGTCACTTTTCACCAAGTTCTTTAGTTTATTTCTTCTCATAAATAACATGCAACAACAACAACATGATGACTGTCTGCGTCTAATTTCTCTAATTAGTGAACGGTGTTCGTGTGTTTCCTGTAGGACTTGTTCATTGGTTGTTCTGTCTGTCCATGATATTCCTCGTATTCTCCTCAGAAACCACATTTCTGCAGCCATCAGGTGTTTTTCTGCTTGGCTGCTCATTGTCCACGCTTCACATCCATACAGAAGAACAGGCTCTATGTAGCACTTCAACACTCTTTTTCTCGTTGAATAACCAGGTCATACATCAACCGGCGAATTACATACATTGGCACCTTTCCGTCTTGACAGACGATAGTTTGGTACATTGTGCTTCAAAAAGGCTTAATAACTACGATCCATGGCGGTGGCGAGTGTGGCTGGTAAGGCCAATTCTTGCTGCAAATGTTTGCCCACAGTAGGCGCATGTGAAAACATGGTCATTTCCACCATTTTGCACCATCTTACGTCTCTCACGCTCTGTGTGTGCTTTATCTGCAATCATTTTCTCCTTTGTCTTTATTCCATTTCTGATAGTTGCCCTCCATGCAACACGTTCAGCGGCGACGTGCTCCCAATGTGCATTATCAATGCCTGTATCAATCATGTCCCGCTTACACACATCTTTGTATCGCAGTAGAGGCCGACCCTGAGATCTCCTACCCGTCTGTAATTCACCAAAAAAGATGTCCTTTGGTATTCTATCATCATCCATCCTCCTAATGTGTCCTATCCATCTAAGTCTACGAAGACTGAGCATGGAATACACCGTCACACAACCTGATCTTTCCAATACTTCAGTATTTGTGATTTTGTCTTGCCACTTAATACCAAGTATTCTTCGCAGACACCGCATATGAAAGCTGTTTAAACGTTTCTCTTGGCGTGAGTAAGTTGTCCAGTCCAGGTTTCACTGCCATAAAGAAGAGTACTAAGGACACAGGCTTGGTAGACGAGGACTTTTGTTTTGGCAGTAAGCTTCCTGTTCTCCCAGACTCTTTTTGCTAACATATTCATTGTTGTTGCTGCCTTGCCAATCCTGTTGTTGATTTCCTGATCGAGGGATAATTTGCTATTTACCTCTGATCCTAGATACGTAAAATGGTCTACTATCTCCAGTTCGGCGTCGTCAATAAAAATTGATGGTGCACCTTGTGACATAATCTGTGTCTTCTTTTTGTTAATTGTTAAACCAAATTCAGAACAAGCATTGGAGAATGCAGATAGTAAATGTTGTAATTCTTCCTCAGAGTGGGTCGTAATCGCAGCACCATCCGCAAAAAGCAACTCTCTGATTAGTACCCTGCTAATTTTGGCAATGAATGAATCACCCAAATAAACGAGAAGTAGATTGTGAGCTTTACTAAAACACGACTACAAGAGACAAATTGGACGTTGCGGCCAAAGCCTTCGTCAGCACAGGACAAACAAATACAAACCAACACAAAACTACATGAAACACACTATGACAATATTAAACTATTAAACTAATTAAAATTAAATGTACTCATCTGAATACCGTGTCCTAGCTTGGAAGGTCTGACACACGTAGGGCGCCAGTGGATCAATAGACCGGATCAATAGACCGGATGTGACCTGCTAATTTTGGTCTTGGCCTTCAATCTCTGAGCATTATAGAGGCCACCATCTGAGCGTGAGTGAATGTATATACCACCATCCTGATCACGAAAGGCATATTTCAGTAGAAGTGAAAAGTATATCCCAAAGAGGGTGGGGGATAGTACACAACCTTGCTTAACTCCACTCTTGATTTCAAATTCTTCTGAAGTTGAGCCATCAAACTTGATTATACCCTTCATGCTTGTGTGGAACGATTCCACAATGGACAGAAGAGTTGGTGGGCAGCCAATCTTCTTTAGTGCTTTGAACAGACCCTCACGACTGACCAAATCGAATGCCTTTGTGAGGTCGATGAAAGCAATAAACAGTGGCTGATTTTGTTCCCGGCATTTTTCTTGCATCTGTCGCAATGAGAATATCATATCAATGGTAGACCGGTTCTGACGGAAGCCGCACTGTGATTCGGGGTAGACTTGATCTCCCAGGACTTGAAGTCTGTGCAGGACAATTCTGGCAAATACTTTCCCAACAATACACAGAAGTGAGATACCCCTATAGTTGTTACAGTCGCTCCGATCTCCCTTGTTCTTGTACAGCGTTATGATGTTTGAATCTTTGAAATCCTGTGGGACTTGTCCTTCTCGCCAGCATAGCTCTATTAGCTGGTGGATCTGTAGAGCGAGTGTGTCTTGCCCACTCCTGATTACCTCTATTGGAATCCCATCCTTACCTGGAGCCTTGCCAGATGCAAGCTCCTTTATAGCACACTTAACTTCTGTTATAGTGGGAAGTGTGTCCAGGTGGTCAAGAGTTGGCAGGGCCTCTATGGCGTTGAGGGCATCATCCGCTAGCTTGGTCTCACTTGAGTAAAGTTCTAAATAGTGCTCGACCCATCTATCCATCTGCTGTTTCTTATCAGTGATGATTTCTCCAGTCAAGGTTTTCAGCGGTGCACTTCTTTTGATCATTGGACCACAGGCTTTCTTTATCCCTTCATACATGCTTCTGATGTTTCCCTTATCACTTGCGATTTGAATGGACTCACATAACTTGATCCAATAGTCATTCGCACACTGCCTGGCAGCCTTTTGTACATCCTTCCTCGCTTGCTTCAGCTCACTCAGAGTGTTACGCGTTGGTCTTTCCTTGTTTCTTAAGAGAGCTATCTTCTTTTTATCAATCAAGGGCTGCAGTATCTGGCTGTTTGCCGCAAACCAGTCCTGCCTCTTATGATCCACAGTGAAGTAAACCCCTACCGCTGTTTTATAAATAGTTTCCTTAAGTTTACTCCATTTATCATTTACTATACCGTTTTCTGATGTATCATTGAAAGCGTCTTCAAGTTGCTGTTGAAATTCAAAGCACTTTCCAGGATCGTTAGTGTTAGTAATATTAATCCTGGGGCTAGACTTGTGTTTAGCTGTGTAGATTCTCTTTGGTCTCAGTCTAACCCTTGCAACAACCAAAGAATGATCTGTATCACAGTCAGCACTGTGGTAACTTCGAGTTAATGATGTATGGTTCAGATGTTGTCTCCGTGTGATAATGAAGTCCAGCTGATGCCAATGGCTGGATCTTGGATGTTTCCATGTGACCTTATGTATCTCTTTTGTTTTAAAAAAGGAGTTTGTAATACATAGGTCATTTCTGGTGCAATGCTCCAGCAGCCTTTGCCATTATCATTCATGCGACCGATGTTGTATTTTCCAAGGCACACTGGCCATGAACTCGAGTCCTTGCCCACACGAGCATTGAAATCACCGAGCATATAAATGTAGTCGGATTTTGGAACTGCCTTGATTGCAGAGTCTAGCTGCTCATAGAACGTATCCTTCACATCATCAGAGGAAGCGAGTGTCGGTGCATATGCAATGAGAATGGTGGCAAATCCACAAGAGGTTGCCAAGCGCAGTGATAATAATCTTTCATTACCTCCAGCTGGGATATCAATCATTCCCAGTAGCGAATTCTTCACTGAAAAGCCCACACCATGTTGCCTTTTTTCTGCCTGCCCTCTTCCCTTCCAAAAAAAAGGTGTAATTGTTTTCCCTGAGTGACCCTTCCTCAGCGAGGCGAGTCTCCTGCAGGCCAGCAATATCAATGTTAAGACGATTGAGTTCAGCATCAATCACAGCCGTTTTTCTCACATCGTCAATATTGGTCAAGTCAGTGGAAAATCCTGGACACATGGTTCTCACATTCCAGGTTGCAAGCCGTAGCTTGAGGTTTCTATTCTTTTTATTAGTACCTGGTGCATTGGGTTTACAGCCTGCGATTCAGATTTTGTCCTAGCCCCAAGCACCAATTGAAGCAGGCAGGCTGTGGCGGATCATCACCCAATTGGCTGGGGGCTGCCCAGCTTGAGGCGGGCGGTAGCTGATCAGTGACACCTGTAGGTGTCTCCCACCGTCAGAGGCAACGTGTGGCGCCCCATGTCTACGCCAACTGACAAGGACTTATAACCCGTAACAGTTGCCTCTCGCTTTGATTCCGAGACCGGTTAAGACCAGGGATGGAGTTATTGCCTCTCCATAGCACAAAGCCTGGGCTAAAATAAAGAAACCATGTGTTGCCCATGCAGCATGATCCCTCTCTCGGCCTGCCTAGTTCACTCCAGAGGAAGGTGGAACAAGACAAGCTGCAGAAGCTGCGGGATCAGCAAAGCAATGCTCTAACTGTCCGCCTGTCGGAGCTTCGATCCTAGACCAGCTGCCAACCAAGGCTTAGGGCCTGTTCTGCCCTGCCATGACTTATTTTGTCTTTGGGTTGCATTTCCACGCACCAGGATAAGGCTAGTACCCTCCCAATTGCGCTCTTCCGCCCGAAGCCGTTGGCACAATGTGGGGTGTCGGGTTTGGTAAGCGCCGCCCAACATTCGGCGCTGACAGAAAGCAGGTAGTACCGTCTACTATCCTACGGTAGCTCAGTCATATCTGACTAAGACCTGACTTGTTGCTCAGCAACAAGAACTCTCACAACTCCTGCAATTCTGAACCATAGTACTTTTGTTTTGTGTCCTAGGAACCAACTCTAAGCAAGAAAAATCATCATTTCTATTTCCAACAAAACAACTCCACAAACAACAACAGACTGTGTGCTGACATCTGACCCTGTCAGCACCGTCATGTTTAAAGTGCCCACACACCATGCCACTGACCATGTGTCAGCTGTCAGCCACATCGTCTCTCTACTCATCTGTCTGTCAGCCACATCTTCTCTCTACTCATCTGTCTGTCAGACACATCTTCTCTCTACTCATCTGTCTGTCAGCCACATCTTCTCTCTGCTCATCTGTCTGTCAGCCACATCTTCTCTCTGCTTATCTGTCTGTCAGCCACATCTTCTCTCTGCTCATCTGTCTGTCAGCCACGTCTTCTCTCTGCTCATCTGTCTGTCAGCCACATCTTCTCTCTACTCATCTGTCTGTCAGCCACATCTTCTCTCTACTCATCTGTCTGTCAGCCACATCTTCTCTCTACTCATCTGTCTGTCAGCCACATCTTCTCTCTGCTCATCTGTCTGTCAGCCACATCTTCTCTCTACTCATCTGTCTGTAGATTCCTTTGGCACTTGACCATGACATTGAAAACATTCTTCATGAAACTACCTGTCTCTAGCTTCAAGAGATTTTCTTGCCTGCTAGCTTGACAAAAACAATGAGGTCATGGACTACTGATGCAGAATTTCCATGGCTATAGCAATGGCAACAGCAATCCAACTCTAGGCATTGTTTGCTGTTATGTTTACAATGGCTAAACACTGCAGCTGTTTGTCTCATCTATACTGTCTGCACAACAAGCATCATTACATCCAAATATTCACTCCAATAAAGAAAGACTGATTCTCAGTTGACTTGACCTTGTTGCTGCAGCACTTCAAGTATCTAAACTGAAGTTGTAAGTGTGTACAGCTTTAAGCTGTCATTTCCTGTGCATAAGGATCACACAATTGCACACGAGGATCACACATCTTCAATATGATCACACATCCTGTACAGTAAGATCACATCCTGTATATTAGGATCACACATCCTTCAGTTATCACAAACCACTATGGTAGATAGACACTAACATGAACTAGTTTTAAACCCTGCAATTTCAGCATTTCCCAGAATTCCATTGCAAACTGAAGAATTGCTGTTCTGGTCTGCTGCTGCTGCTCGGACAGCCCTGCCCTTGAGATCAGCAAGTGCCTGCAGGAGTTTGTTGTTTGCCTGGTCAAGCTTCCGGATTCTTTGTTCTTGGACCTCTATAACCTGTTGCCTTGTTCCACCGCGCTGGCCATTTCAGCCTGTTCCTTTTTAAGCTCTTCTTCTATCGACTGAAGCCTTGATAATACTGATTTCATTTGTTCATCTTTCTCAGCCTGCTGCCTCCTCATCTTTTCTTCAGACTCCACAAGTCTGTACTGCCACTCATCCATCAGCTTGTGTGTCTCCATCTCGTGATCCAGCAGCTGCTGCCACAGCACATGTACCTCTTGCTCATATTCTTGCTTTGCCCTAACTCCTGCTCCTGTAGTTTCCTGTGTACTGAGCTAATGCCCATGTGGACAGTAGACTGTGGGGACAGTCTGCCATTGGCCGCACTGTTGATGGTAGGGGATGCTGGCTGCCAACTGTCATCACAGATCAAAGGCCAGATAGGGTCAGAGCCTGTTGGTGACAGTCCATCTGTAGGCTGATTGAGAAATGAATCTGTACTGGCCCTTTTGATAGTGTCATCTGTGGGTTTGCTCAGGTAGCCAAGGTCCATGCTACGAGATGCTGTGTATGAGCCTGAAATATTGGAACTAGAATTTGTGCATTCGGGGTTGGAGTGATAAGATGTGACTCGTTCAGCCCGAGGACTGCCTGCTGGGTTGGGGTTGGGGTGTACAACAGCGTATTTGGAGGTCAAGAATGCTGGGGGTTGGGGCAGGGGGTTGGCTTGAAGAGATAGTGTGTTGATTTGACTGTCACTGATGCTGGACAGTCTTGCATTAAACGTTGCTGGACTGGGGTGGTTGTGGAAGAGCCCCCTGTTGTCCAGTTGGCTGGAACTTGAGAATGCGGCCACATTATTGTTGCCACTACTGACTGAACTGTTGGAATCACTGGGAGTGTGTGATATTCTAGAGTTATTGCCATCACCCAGGGAACCACTGGACTCACTGCGGGCTGGTGGTCTCTGCTGCATCTTGGTGAGGCTATTTACAGAGCTGTTGGAGTCACTGTGCGAGGGTGTGTAACCCCAGGGCTGTAAGGGTGAGTAGGCTGAGCTGATGCTGTGTGCACTGCTGGACTCATGCATGCTGGATGTACTGTGCTGATTGGAGCGCACTAAACTCTGTGGAGACGAGTCACTGCTACTGCTGGTTTCCTGTCAGGAACTGGACCTTTCTATGTGATGGGCAATCTGCCAGCCTGCAGATGTGGTGGTCGCTGTTGGAGGCTTATGTGTCACCCCTTTATAGCTGACTGCCGATGCTGCAGTTATGCTTGTGGTAGTGTTTGTGATTGTGTTGCTGTTAGTTTTAAAGTTTGCTGGACTGCCCAGGAGGCAAGATTGATCAAGTCTGTGTTGAGTAGCAGGACTGGAGTAGGTGGATGATGCTGCACTGCTACCTGCAGATACAATATAGGGCTGTCACCATGTAGCCAGGACGCCTCAAGGCATGTCAAAGGTTTGTTTACTTGTGTACCTACGTAAAAACAGACAAGAAAGCAGACTCACACACACTGCTATTATTTTGTATTTTTTTTTTGGAAAATTTATTGACAGATTCTCGTGTGAACTGTACATTTGCAAATACAACTGAACATTCAAAACAAACAAAGAATTACGGTAAAACAATACAAAATTGTTCCTCCATTTCAACATTGTCCCCATACAGGTGAAAGTAGTGTTCACGTTAGCTCTGGCTACAGATAATATATGTGTACACGACTTGGTGTGCAGGAGGTGATGCTCTAGAGTGGGACGCTGACCAAGACATTGTTTGAACTCCACGTGAGACATTCTGGGCGGGCACTAGTTTATGGAACATCCTGGGCAGATACTAGTCTGTGGGACATCCTGGGGAGACAATAGTCTGTAAGACATCCTGGGCAGACACTGGTCCGTAGAACATCCTGGGGAGACACTAGTCTGTGGGACATCCTGGGGAGACACTAGTCTGCGGGACATCCTGGACAGGCTCTAGTCTATGGAACATCCTGAGTAGACACTAGTCTGTACAACATCCTGGGCAGATACTAGTCTATGGAACATTCTGGGCAGACAGTAGTCTGTGGGACATCCTGGGCAGACACTAGACTGTAGAAAATACAGGGAAGACACTAGTCTGTGGAACATCAGACACTAGTCTGTACAACATCCTGGGCAGACACTAGTCTGTGGGAAATCCTGGGCAGACACTAGTCTGTGGGACATCCTGGGCAGACACTAGTCTGTGGGACATCCTGAGTAGACACTGGTCTGGTTAAATAAAGGCTAATCTTCCATTTGTCTATACTATGAAACCTGCCGTGTACCGCAAACTGCACATGCTCAGAGATTGCAAGAGAATCATAGTAACTTCGCACAAAATTGGTTTATAATCAGCACCCAAGTCTTGGACTCCCAGCCTGGGGAACTCATGAACATGGTGGGAATAAGCACGGTGCTAGCCTACCGGTATGGAAGTCAAATCATCAGCCTCCAATTGTTCAAGTAACACGGCAGTCAACAAGCCGTGTTAACAGGGCTCAATAAACAAGATCGTCATCCTCTTCAACAACAACAACAACAACAACAACAACAACAACAACAACAACAACAACAACATTTAGTCAGTATAATGCCCGATTATATCCCTTCCCCCAGGGGTAAAGATTAAACATTGTCTTCGGTTATTGTTATTTACACAAGCTGTAATTTACAACATTCACAGATGATCCTGTACGTCATGCGGACATAAGATATATGGTAACATTAGGTAAAATTCAGTAGCTCGGCGATGGAACCATGTCCTACAAGTCCACAAGTGGAAACTGCATAAGCAAACCGTAGCCAGAAGCAAGCAACACTTCAAGGCCTTCACGGATCGGACATCTATCTGCCATATTGAACCGGAAGCCATGGAGGCAGAGACAGACAGAGGAAGGTATATGTCGAAATCTAAACAGATGACAGCAAATAATAGAAACAACAACAACGTCATCCAACTAACACATGGCATAGAGGATTTGAGCGTCATGATCGCCAATGTCCGCTGCACACCAGGCGCCTGAAGGAGAATGATGCTGATGGTGAAAATTATTGCGATGATCTTGATGATGATAATGTTGATGATGATTATACTGTTGGTAAATCATGTCCAGGTTTTGTGCTAAGGAGAGGTATAACTCAATTTTACAAACTATCGTCTGTCAAGACGACAAGGTGACAGTCAAATATGATGTTAATGATGATGGTGATTATAGTAATGGTAAATATGATAATGATAATGATGATGATGATCTGACAAACCTCAAACATGCATGTTTGATTATAACACAATCTAGGTTAATACACAATTTTGTTAGCAACAGTGACACCCAAAAAATAATGATAATATAAAGTCATAATTTATCATAATCGTTTAACCAGAAAACATAACAATACAAGGGAGCAAAATCCAACATAACATAACATAACGTAAGATAGAATACATTTGTCTTAGATAAAATAGTGTATGAAAATAACATATCATAACGTAGTATTACATAACATAACATAACATAACATAACATATCTGTTTCTGAAATAGTACGAGGGTAAGTTATTAACTAAGTCACAAATGGCTGTAGACAAATAACTAACTATGATAACAACTTGAAACCATTTATTTGTATACATACATTGTCCCTTTATTTCTCATCACAATTTACACCACCGTTGATGCATATATTCCATCATTTTTCAGTCCTCCCAAACCGGCTGTATAGACCTGCGTGCTTTGTTTTCTAAACCACGTTTTCACTTCACATTCAACTTCGGCGTTATTCGCGAAATGTCTCCCGCCAAGGTGGGTTGTCAGTGTTTATGCTGACAAATGTTTGTCCCGTAAAGCGGTACATAGCTGGGTAGAAAATGTTACGAGGGCGAGTCAATAAGTAAGTCACACAGTTCTGTGGGATGGCAGGTAAATGAAAACACAGCACGCAGTTCTATGCAGCCGATTTGTGAGGACTGATAAAACGATGGGATAAGTGCATCAATGTTGATGGAAATTATGTTGAGAAATAAATAGACAATGTATGTATTTTTAAAAAAAACTTGTTTCAAGTTGTTGTCATAGTTGTTATTTTTCTACAGCCGTTTGTGACTTACTTATTAACTTACCCTCGTACATTGTGCTTCAAACAGGCATAATAACTACAACCCATGGCGGTGGCGAGTGTGGCTGATAAGGCCAATTCGCGCTGTAAATATTCGTACACAGTGGATGCATGTGAAAACATGGTCATTTCCACCATCATGCACCATCTTACGTCTCTCACGCTCTGTGTGTGCTTTATCTGCAATCATTTTCTTTATTCCATTTCTGATGTTTGCCCTCCATGAAACACGATCAGCGGTGACTTGCTCCCAATATGCATTATCTATGCGAACATAACATAAAATAAAACAATATAACATAACAGAACACAACAAAACATAACAAAACGTAACAGAACAGAACATACCTTTACCTGAGATATCATACAATGTCATTACTACACAGAATATAATACTCTTGCCTTATCATTATGTGCCATGCCTGATGGGGTAGGAGACCATGTCTCGCCACAAACCTAGGCCAGTTGTGTTCTGTATCACGTCTACTTCCAACATTCCTTTACGCCAGCCACAAGATCACCCAGCATCTGTTGTGTCCGTCTGCTGACCTTGCTACTGGTCATCTGTACATTCACAACGGGATTTCCCAATGCTTCTCTTCTCCTTATATGACAACAGGAATCTTCGTAGCCAAGTTGGCAAGCTCCAAAGGTCGTGGGTTCGATTCCGATCTACATCTTTCAGTTCACCAGTGCAATTTTCTCGGAGACTCCTGGGAGTCATCGCTGGAGCTATGGAGTTCGTACTTTGAGAGACGCTTACGGCAGGCCACCCTGAGGAAAAAGACCTAACCATTTGGGATAAAACCCAGTGCAATGTAGTCGACCTCTTTCTTTTTAAACTCCTGTTATTTTAATATGACGAAAGAAGACTGTATCTTCCTTACAGTTGCCTACGAAGTTCAACTTTCATTAAAATGAATAAAATTCGTGAAACTGCTGTAATGTTGTTGAAATGTACACAATATAAAATAACACAAAGTAAATCTACTTACAACAGGATCCCAGGCTGTGAAACTAACATTATATTCACATCCTGAGGTTCTGAGATAAGTAATACATTTTTGTTCATTGTTTTCGTTTTATTTACATGTATTTACACTTTGATATTTTTTCCTTTCCATTCTTCTCATTCAATTATTATGTCTTCATGTAATTACTGTAATGTCTTCCCGTGTTTATTATATGTTGTGTTGTGTGTATGTATTTATTTGCTGATGAAGTCTATCCCCCACAACGCCCTGCATTTTCCATAAGTGTGTTCTGTAAAGCCGTATTACTTTGTGTCAACTTGTATTCGCCTCTCTCAGGTACGCGTTGTCGTTTGCTCCAGTAGTCCAAGATATTCGCAAAGTTCGTCACAGAAATCACATCTCCGTTGCTTTAAAGTTCTTCCTAATTTGTTCGTTAACATTCCATGATTCACTGCCATACAGTACAACAGATTCGATGTAACATTTCAGCACTCTTTTTCTGACATTTAGTTAAATACATTTATTACAAAATGCACTTTTCATGTTCTGGAATACAACTGTTGCCCAGTCATTCTGTTCTTAATCTCTGCCACACATCTTTCATCTCATGCTACATGGTGATTTTAAAGTCTCACTACACTGTGTATGTAGAACATATTTGAAAAATGAAGTACATGACGTCATCAAGTGTTTAAAAATGTATTAAATTAGTACAATAGACACTGTTATGATATAACGCTGGTTTGGGGCAACTGGAAAGTACCAACGAAATATTCATTATAATAGGTGTTGTAAATGTCCACCACGGACTTCAAGACATGACTGTACACGTCTCTTCTGTCATTTAAACTGTTATCTGTCATTTACTGCCAATATAGTACCTTGCGGTGTATGGCAGTGGGAGGGGAGGGGGGTCTTGAGCCTAACTAACTAACTAACTAACTAACTAACTAAATAACTAACTAACTAACTAACTAACTAACGAACTAAATAACTAACTAACTAACTAACTAACTAACTAACTAACTAACTAACTAACTAACTAAATAACTAACTAACTAACTAACTAACTAACGAACTAAATAACTAACTAACTAACTAACTAACTAACTAACTAACTAACTAACGAACTAAATAACTAACTAACTAACTAACTAACTAACTAACTAACTAAATAACTAACTAACTAACTAAATAACTAACTAACTAACTAACTAACCAACTAACTAACTAACTAACTAACTAACTAACTAACTAAATAACTAACTAACTAACTAACTAACGAACTAAATAACTAACTAACTAACTAACTAACTAAATAACTAACTAACTAAATAACTAACTAACTAGCTAACTAACTAACCATTTTTCTGTTTTCAGGCTACTAGTTAGTGTTCCAAGTGTGTCTGTATTGCTTTAATTTTTGCGTTGCCTTCCTCAATACACACTGTTCTTCTCTAATTCCTATTTTTATTTTCTTTTTTTCTTTCTTATGTTTTTCTCATTATAATTTGGTTTAGATGACACAATACTGCAGCACAAGACAATATTGTGGAACGCAAGATACCTATGCACGAGATAACATAAAATGACAAATTAACATAACACCATGTTACATAATATAAAATAGAGTTGCCTGAGGCAGTATAATGCAAGTAGTACTGGCACACATACACACATCCTGTGATTGATATAAGTGACACAATCAGGATCTGCATAGCACATAAACCTATACAGTCAATATCATACGTGTATGTTAAATAATAAATCGACATAATCAAAATTACCATTGCCTGAGATAGTATAATGCATGTAGTACTGGCACACATATACATATCGCGTGATTGATATAAGTGACACAATCAACACCTTCAAAAGATATAAACCTGTACATTGAGGAACATACATGTATGTGAAATTATAAATCGACAAAATATAAATTGCCTTTACCTGAGATAGCATAGCTAATCATGGACAATTAGAGGAGAGGTGCGGAATTATGAGGAAGATGCGGAGACGTAGTTTTAGGGAAAAATGAAAGAGAACGCCGTGGACGGATAGAAAGAGCGATGACTATTTCTTGAATGAAGTGAACTCACAAAGAAGAATGCGTCCCCACATTCTTTGGGCATTTCAGAAGAAGAGGAAAGCTGGAGCATGTCGTCACAACCGGAAGGTTGGAGGGGAAAGGAGGCAGGGGGGAACGAAGAGAGAATATGCTGGACAGTTTAACATCATGACATGGAGGAACGACCGTATCAGAAATTATTGGCAGCACAAGAGACGGACATGATCGCCAACGCCACACGGCATGGACTATAAGAAGATTGGCAGTACACGAGACAGAAGGTTGTGGACAGACATGATCACCAACGCCAGACGCCACGGACTATAAGAAGATTGGCAGTACACGAGACAGGAGGCTGTGGACAGACATGATCACCAACGCCAGACGCCACGGACTATAAGAAGATTGGCAGTACACGAGACAGAAGGTTGTGGACAGACATGATCACCAACGCCAGACGCCACGGACTATAAGAAGATTGGCAGTACACGAGACAGAAGGCTGTGGACAGACATGATCACCAACGCCAGACGCCACGGACTATAAGAAGATTGGCAGTACACGAGACAGAAGGTTGTGGACAGACATGATCACCAACGCCAGACGCCACGGACTATAAGAAGATTGGCAGTACACGAGACAGAAGGCTGTGGACAGACATGATCACCAACGCCAGACGCCACGGACTATAAGAAGATTGGCAGTACACGAGACAGAAGGCTGTGGACAGACATGATCACCAACACCACACGGCATGGACTATAAGAAGATTGGCAGTACACGAGACAGAAGGTTGTGGACAGACATGATCACCAACGCCAGACGCCACGGACTATAAGAAGATTGGCAGTACACGAGACAGAAGGCTGTGGACAGACATGATCACCAACGCCAGACGCCACGGACTATAAGAAGATTGGCAGTACACGAGACAGAAGGCTGTGGACAGACATGATCACCAACGCCAGACGACATGGACTATAAGAAGATTGGCAGTACACGAGACAGAAGGCTGTGGACAGACATGATCACCAACGCCAGACGACATGGACTATAAGAAGATTGGCAGTACACGAGACAGAAGGCTGTGGACAGACATGATCACCAACGCCAGACGACATGGACTATAAGAAGATTGGCAGTACACGAGACAGAAGGCTGTGGACAGACATGATCACCAACGCCAGACGACATGGACTATAAGAAGATTGGCAGTACACGAGACAGAAGGCTGTGGACAGACATGATCACCAACGCCAGACGACATGGACTATAAGAAGATTGGCAGTACACGAGACAGAAGGCTGTGGACAGACATGATCACCAACGCCAGACGACATAGACTATAAGAAGATTGGCAGTACACGAGACAGAAGGCTGTGGACAGACATGATCACCAACGCCAGACGACATGGACTATAAGAAGATTGGCAGTACATGAGACAGAAGGCTGTGGACAGACATGATCACCAACGCACCACGGCATGGACTATAAGAAGATTGGCAGCACACGAGACAGGAGGCTGTGGACAGACATGATCACCAACGCACCACGGCATGGACTATAAGAAGATTGGCAGTACACGAGACAGAAGGTTGTGGACAGACATGATCACCAACGCACCACGGCATGGACTATAAGAAGATTGGCAGCACACGAGACAGGAGGCTGTGGACAGACATGATCACCAACGCACCACGGCATGGACTATAAGAAGATTGGCAGTACACGAGACAGGAGGCTGTGGACAGACATGATCACCAACGCCACACGGCATGGACTATAAGAAGATTGCCAGCACACGAGACAGGAGGCTGTGGACAGACATGATCACCAACGCACCACGGCATGGACTATAAGAAGATTGGCAGTACACGAGACAGGAGGCTGTGGACAGACATGATCACCAACGCACCACGGCATGGACTATAAGAAGATTGGCAGTACACGAGACAGGAGGCTGTGGACAGACATGATCACCAACACCACACGGCATGGACTATAAGAAGATTGGCAGTACACGAGACAGGAGGCTGTGGACAGACATGATCACCAACACCACACGGCATGGACTATAAGAAGATTGGCAGTACACGAGACAGAAGGTTGTGGACAGACATGATCACTAATGCCACGGACTATAAGAAGATTGGCAGTACACGAGACAGAAGGTTGTGGACAGACATGATCACTAATGCCACGGACTATAAGAAGATTGGCAGTACACGAGACAGAAGGTTGTGGACAGACATGATCACTAATGCCACGGACTATAAGAAGATTGGCAGTACACGAGACAGAAGGTTGTGGACAGACATGATCACTAATGCCACGGACTATAAGAAGATTGGCAGTACACGAGACAGAAGGTTGTGGACAGACATGATCACTAATGCCACGGACTATAAGAAGATTGGCAGTACACGAGACAGAAGGTTGTGGACAGACATGATCACTAATGCCACGGACTATAAGAAGATTGGCAGTACACGAGACAGAAGGTTGTGGACAGACATGATCACTAATGCCACGGACTATAAGAAGATTGGCAGTACACGAGACAGAAGGTTGTGGACAGACATGATCACTAATGCCACGGACTATAAGAAGATTGGCAGTACACGAGACAGAAGGTTGTGGACAGACATGATCACCAACACCACACGACATGGACTATAAGAAGATTGGCAGTACACGAGACAGAAGGCTGTGGACAGACATGATCACCAACGACACATGGCATGGACTATAAGAAGATTGGCAGTACACGAGACAGAAGGTTGTGGACAGACATGATCACCAACGACACATGGCATGGACTATAAGAAGATTGGCAGTACACGAGACAGAAGGTTCTGGACAGACATGATCACCAACGCCACGGCATGGACTATAAGAAGATTGGCAGTACATGAGACAGAAGGTTGTGGACAGACATGATCACCAACGACACACGGCACGGACTATAACAAGATTGGCAGTACATGAGACAGAAGGTTGTGGACAGACATGATCACCAACGACACACGGCATGGACTATAACAAGATTGGCAGTACACGAGACAGAAGGCTGTGGACAGACATGATCACCAACGCCACACGGCACGGACTATAACAAGATTGGCAGTACATGAGACAGAAGGCTGTGGACAGACATGATCACCAACGACACACAGCATGGACTATAACAAGATTGGCAGTACACGAGACAGAAGGCTGTGGACAGACATGATCACCAACGCCACACGGCATGGACTATAAGAAGATTGGCAGTACATGAGACAGAAGGCTGTGGACAGACATGATCACCAACGACACACAGCATGGACTATAACAAGATTGGCAGTACACGAGACAGAAGGCTGTGGACAGACATGATCACCAACGCCACACGGCATGGACTATAAGAAGATTGGCAGTACATGAGACAGAAGGTTGTGGACAGACATGATCACCAACGACACACAGCATGGACTATAACAAGATTGGCAGTACATGAGACAGAAGGCTGTGGACAGACATGATCACCAACGACACACAGCATGGACTATAACAAGATTGGCAGTACACGAGACAGAAGGCTGTGGACAGACATGATCACCAACGCCACACGGCATGGACTATAAGAAGATTGGCAGTACATGAGACAGAAGGTTGTGGACAGACATGATCACCAACGACACACAGCATGGACTATAACAAGATTGGCAGTACACGAGACAGAAGGCTGTGGACAGACATGATCACCAACGCCACACGGCATGGACTATAAGAAGATTGGCAGTACATGAGACAGAAGGTTGTGGACAGACATGATCACCAACGCCACACGGCATGGACTATAACAAGATTGGCAGTACACGAGACAGAAGGTTGTGGACAGACATGATCACTAATGCCACGGACTATAAGAAGATTGGCAGTACACGAGACAGAAGGCTGTGGACAGACATGATCACCAACGCCACACGGCATGGACTATAACAAGATTGGCAGTACACGAGACAGAAGGTTGTGGACAGACATGATCACTAATGCCACGGACTATAAGATGATTGGCAGTACACGAGACAGAAGGCTGTGGACAGACATGATCACCAACACCACACGACATGGACTATAAGAAGATTGGCAGTACACGAGACAGAAGGCTGTGGACAGACATGATCACCAACGCCACGGACTATAAGAAGATTGGCAGTACACGAGACAGAAGGCTGTGGACAGACATGATCACCAACACCACACGACATGGACTATAAGAAGATTGGCAGTACACGAGACAGAAGGCTGTGGACAGACATGATCACCAACGCCACGGACTATAAGAAGATTGGCAGTACACGAGACAGAAGGCTGTGGACAGACATGATCACCAACGCCACGGACTATAAGAAGATTGGCAGTACACGAGACAGAAGGCTGTGGACAGACATGATCACCAACGCCATGGACTATAAGAAGATTGGCAGTACACGAGACAGAAGGCTGTGGACAGACATGATCACCAACGCCACGGACTATAAGAAGATTGGCAGTACACGAGACAGAAGGCTGTGGACAGACATGATCACCAACGCCATGGACTATAAGAAGATTGGCAGTACACGAGACAGAAGGCTGTGGACAGACATGATCACCAACGCCACGGACTATAAGAAGATTGGCAGTACACGAGACAGAAGGCTGTGGACAGACATGATCACCAACGCCACGGACTATAAGAAGATTGGCAGTACACGAGACAGAAGGCTGTGGACAGACATGATCACCAACGCCACGGACTATAAGAAGATTGGCAGTACACGAGACAGAAGGCTGTGGACAGACATGATCACCAACGCCACGGACTATAAGAAGATTGGCAGTACACGAGACAGAAGGCTGTGGACAGACATGATCACCAACGCCACGGACTATAAGAAGATTGGCAGTACACGAGACAGAAGGCTGTGGACAGACATGATCACCAACGCCACGGACTATAAGAAGATTGGCAGTACACGAGACAGAAGGCTGTGGACAGACATGATCACCAACGCCACGGACTATAAGAAGATTGGCAGTACACGAGACAGAAGGCTGTGGACAGACATGATCACCAACGGCACACGGCATGGACTATAAGAAGATTGGCAGTACACGAGACAGAAGGCTGTGGACAGACATGATCACCAACGCCACGGACTATAAGAAGATTGGCAGTACACGAGACAGAAGGCTGTGGACAGACATGATCACCAACGCCACGGACTATAACAAGATTGGCAGTACACGAGACAGAAGGCTGTGGACAGACATGATCACCAACGCCACGGACTATAACAAGATTGGCAGTACACGAGACAGAAGGCTGTGGACAGACATGATCACCAACGCCACGGACTATAACAAGATTGGCAGTACACGAGACAGAAGGCTGTGGACAGACATGATCACCAACGCCACGGACTATAACAAGATTGGCAGTACACGAGACAGAAGGCTGTGGACAGACATGATCACCAACACCACACGGCATGGACTATAACAAGATTGGCAGTACACGAGACAGAAGGCTGTGGACAGACATGATCACCAACGCCACGGACTATAACAAGATTGGCAGTACACGAGACAGAAGGCTGTGGACAGACATGATCACCAACGCCACGGACTATAACAAGATTGGCAGTACACGAGACAGAAGGCTGTGGACAGACATGATCACCAACACCACACGGCATGGACTATAACAAGATTGGCAGTACACGAGACAGAAGGCTGTGGACAGACATGATCACCAACGCCACGGACTATAAGAAGATTGGCAGTACACGAGACAGAAGGCTGTGGACAGGTATGATCACCAACACCACACGGCATGGACTATAAGAAGATTGGCAGTACATGAGACAGAAGGTTGTGGACAGACATGATCACCAACGCCACACAGCATGGACTATAAGAAGATTGGCAGTACACGAGACAGAAGGCTGTGGACAGGTATGATCACCAACACCACACGGCATGGACTATAAGAAGATTGGCAGTACATGAGACAGAAGGCTGTGGACAGGTATGATCACCAACACCACGCGGCATGGACTATAAGAAGATTGGCAGTACACGAGACAGAAGGTTGTGGACAGGTATGATCACCAACACCACGCGGCATGGACTATAAGAAGATTGGCAGTACACGAGACAGAAGGTTGTGGACAGACATGATCACCAACGCCACGGACTATAAGAAGATTGGCAGTACACGAGACAGAAGGCTGTGGACAGGTATGATCACCAACACCACACGGCATGGACTATAAGAAGATTGGCAGTACATGAGACAGAAGGCTGTGGACAGGTATGATCACCAACACCACGCGGCATGGACTATAAGAAGATTGGCAGTACATGAGACAGAAGGCTGTGGACAGACATGATCACCAACGCCACACGGCATGGACTATAAGAAGATTGGCAGTACACGAGACAGAAGGTTGTGGACAGGTATGATCACCAACACCACGCGGCATGGACTATAAGAAGATTGGCAGTACACGAGACAGAAGGTTGTGGACAGACATGATCACCAACGCCACGGACTATAAGAAGATTGGCAGTACACGAGACAGAAGGTTGTGGACAGACATGATCACCAACGCCACGGACTATAAGAAGATTGGCAGTACACGAGACAGAAGGTTGTGGACAGACATGATCACCAACGCCACACGACATGGGCTATAAGAAGATTGGCAGTACACGAGACAGAAGGTTGTGGACAGACATGATCACCAACGCCACGGACTATAAGAAGATTGGCAGTACACGAGACAGAAGGTTGTGGACAGACATGATCACCAACGCCACACGACATGGGCTATAAGAAGATTGGCAGTACACGAGACAGAAGGCTGTGGACAGACATGATCACCAACGCCACGGACTATAAGAAGATTGGCAGTACACGAGACAGAAGGCTGTGGACAGACATGATCACCAACGCCACACGACATGGGCTATAAGAAGATTGGCAGTACACGAGACAGAAGGCTGTGGACAGACATGATCACCAACGCCACGGACTATAAGAAGATTGGCAGTACACGAGACAGAAGGTTGTGGACAGACATGATCGCCAACGCCACACGACATGGGCTATAAGAAGATTGGCAGTACACGAGACAGAAGGCTGTGGACAGACATGATCACCAACGCCACGGACTATAAGAAGATTGGCAGTACACGAGACAGAAGGCTGTGGACAGACATGATCACCAACGCCACACGACATGGGCTATAAGAAGATTGGCAGTACACGAGACAGAAGGCTGTGGACAGACATGATCACCAACGCCACGGACTATAAGAAGATTGGCAGTACACGAGACAGAAGGCTGTGGACAGACATGATCGCCAACGCCACACGACATGGGCTATAAGAAGATTGGCAGTACACGAGACAGAAGGCTGTGGACAGACATGATCACCAACGCCACACGACATGGGCTATAAGAAGATTGGCAGTACACGAGACAGAAGGCTGTGGACAGACATGATCACCAACTCCACACGGCACGGACTATAAGAAGATTGGCAGTACACGAGACAGAAGGTTGTGGACAGACATGATCACCAACGCCACGGACTATAAGAAGATTGGCAGTACACGAGACAGAAGGCTGGGGCCAGACATGATCGCCAACGCCACGGACTATAAGAAGATTGGCAGTACACGAGACAGAAGGTTGTGGACAGACATGATCACCAACGCCACGGACTATAAGAAGATTGGCAGTACACGAGACAGAAGGCTGGGGCCAGACATGATCGCCAACGCCACGGACTATAAGAAGATTGGCAGTACACGAGACAGAAGGTTGTGGACAGACATGATCACCAACGTCACACGACATGGACTATAACAAGATTGGCAGTACACGAGACAGAAGGTTGTGGACAGACATGATCACCAACGCCACGGACTATAAGAAGATTGGCAGTACACGAGACAGAAGGTTGTGGACAGACATGATCACCAACGCCACGGACTATAAGAAGATTGGCAGTACACGAGACAGAAGGTTGTGGACAGACATGATCACCAACGCCACACGACATGGGCTATAAGAAGATTGGCAGTACACGAGACAGAAGGCTGTGGACAGACATGATCACCAACGCCACACGACATGGGCTATAAGAAGATTGGCAGTACACGAGACAGAAGGCTGTGGACAGACATGATCGCCAACGCCACACGACATGGGCTATAAGAAGATTGGCAGTACACGAGACAGAAGGCTGGGGCCAGACATGATCGCCAACGCCACGGACTATAAGAAGATTGGCAGTACACGAGACAGAAGGTTGTGGACAGACATGATCACCAACGTCACACGACATGGACTATAACAAGATTGGCAGTACACGAGACAGAAGGTTGTGGACAGACATGATCACCAACGCCACGGACTATAAGAAGATTGGCAGTACACGAGACAGAAGGTTGTGGACAGACATGATCACCAACGCCACGGACTATAAGAAGATTGGCAGTACACGAGACAGAAGGCTGGGGCCAGACATGATCGCCAACGCCACGGACTATAAGAAGATTGGCAGTACACGAGACAGAAGGTTGTGGACAGACATGATCACCAACGCCACACGACATGGGCTATAAGAAGATTGGCAGTACACGAGACAGAAGGCTGTGGACAGACATGATCACCAACGCCACACGACATGGGCTATAAGAAGATTGGCAGTACACGAGACAGAAGGCTGTGGACAGACATGATCGCCAACGCCACACGACATGGGCTATAAGAAGATTGGCAGTACACGAGACAGAAGGCTGGGGCCAGACATGATCGCCAACGCCACGGACTATAAGAAGATTGGCAGTACACGAGACAGAAGGTTGTGGACAGACATGATCACCAACGTCACACGACATGGACTATAACAAGATTGGCAGTACACGAGACAGAAGGTTGTGGACAGACATGATCACCAACGCCACGGACTATAAGAAGATTGGCAGTACACGAGACAGAAGGTTGTGGACAGACATGATCACCAACGCCAGACGGCATGGACTATAACAAGATTGCCAGCACACGAGACAGAAGGTTGTGGACAGACATGATCGCCAACGCAACACGGCATGGACTATAAGAAGATTGGCAGTACACGAGACAGAAGGCTGTGGACAGACATGATCACCAACGCCAGACGGCATGGACTATAAGAAGATTGGCAGTACACGAGACAGAAGACTGTGGACAGACATGATCACCAACGCCAGACGGCATGGACTATAAGAAGATTGGCAGTACACGAGACAGAAGGCTGTGGACAGACATGATCACCAACGCCAGACGGCATGGACTATAACAAGATTGGCAGTACACGAGACAGAAGGATGTGGACAGACATGATCGCCAACGCAACCCGACATGGACTATAAGAAGATTGGCATTACACGAGACAAAAGGCTGGGGACAGACATGATCACCAACACCACACGACATGGACTATAAGAAGATTGGCAGTACACGAGACAGAAGGATGTGGACAGACATGATCGCCAACGCAACCCGACATGGACTATAAGAAGATTGGCAGTACACGAGACAGAAGGCTGTGGAAAGACAGGATCACCAACGTCACACGGCATGGACTATAAGAAGATTGGCAGTACATGAGACAGAAGGCTGTGGAAAGACAGGATCACCAACGTCACACGGCATGGACTATAAGAAGATTGGCAGTACATGAGACAGAAGGCTGTGGACAGACATGATCACCAACGCCACGGACTATAAGAAGATTGGCAGTACATGAGACAGAAGGCTGTGGACAGACATGATCACCAACGCCACGGACTATAAGAAGATTGGCAGTACATGAGACAGAAGGCTGTGGACAGACATGATCACCAACGCCACACGGCATGGGCTATAAGAAGATTGGCAGTACATGAGACAGAAGGCTGTGGACAGACATGATCACCAACGCCACGGACTATAAGAAGATTGGCAGTACATGAGACAGAAGGCTGTGGACAGACATGATCACCAACGCCACGGACTATAAGAAGATTGGCAGTACACGAGACAGAAGGCTGTGGACAGACATGATCACCAACGCCACACGGCATGGACTATCAGAATAATAAAAGATCGCGTAATGCATTTACTTATAGTACAGCCACACATAAATAGCATATAATTGACATCAGTGAGAGACCAGAACCTACATTAACATATGCACCTGTACAGCCAGGGACATAAATGTGTGTGCTATAATCCATCGTTTATGTACAAGCTTCCATGGCTGGAAATTTATCACAGATTCAGCCTTGATGATCGTTGGCCTCGCCCAAAACATGGCTGGAGAGGTCACGTGATGAGGGGTGTGATGATGATGAGCAAATTTATGACACGAATTCCAATGGGCGGGACAGATAAATGAGAATATGACTGGACAGATAAATGAGAATATGGCTGGACAGATAAGTGAGAATACGGCTGGACAGAGAAATGAGCATATGGCTGGACAGATAAATGAGAATATTGCTGGACAGATAAATGAGCATATGGCTGGACAGATAAATGAGAACATGACTGGACAGATAAATGAGCATATGACTGGACAGATAAATGAGAATACGGCTGGACAGATAAATGAGCATATGGCTGGACAGATAAATGAGAACATGACTGGACAGATAAATGAGCATATGGCTGGACAGATAAATGAGAATACGGCTGGACAGATAAATGAGCATATGGCTGGACAGATAAATGAGAACATGACTGGACAGATAAATGAGCATATGACTGGACAGATAACAGAGAACATGACTGGACAGATTACAGAGAACATGACTGGACAGATAACAGAGAACATGACTGGACAGATAAACGAGGATATGACTGGACAGATAAACGAGGATATGACTGAGGGTGGTTTTGGATATGGAAGTTACATCAAAGCTGCCGATGATGGTGATTGTAGTATCAGTGAAGATGATGTCGAAGATTTCGGTAGTTGCTGTTGCTGTCATGGTGGAAATGATGATGATGATGATGATGATGATGATGATGATGATGATGATGATGATGATGATGATGATGATGATGATGATAGTGGTGGTGATGATTGTCATGTTTGAGAGAGCAGTGTTAGCGGTGGAAATTAGATGATATATATAATGTAGATGTCAATACATAAATTCATATTTACAGACTCATATGTCGGAGGTGTTGGACAAACCACATCTACAGGAAATTGGTACTGCCTGTGATTGGCTGTCCGACAACCTTCACCTCTATGTAAACAATTGGACGGAATTGTACTGAAGGCGGGCTGCGACGACCAATGGTCGACCGCTGGCAATCTATTATACACATATTTAATTAGTAGGGATATTTACAAATGATATTCATTGTACACATATTTCGTAAATTATTAGGGGGTATTAACAACTGGCAATCAATGTACACATATTTCGGTAAATTAATGGAGGGTATTTACAACTGACAATCAATGTACACATATTTCGGTAAATTAATGGAGGTTTTCAAGTGACAATTTACATAGCGTGTCGGAAATATACTCAAATATATGATTATGAAACTTGTATTACATATATTATCTTGTATTACACACATTCATTCACACAGCCTCTCTCTCTCTCTCTCTCTCTCTCTCTCTCCCTCTCTCTCTCGCTCTTTCACACA
Source organism: Cepaea hortensis (assembly GCA_963921405.1). Lineage (NCBI taxonomy): Eukaryota > Metazoa > Mollusca > Gastropoda > Stylommatophora > Helicidae > Cepaea > Cepaea hortensis. The sequence goes on from OY992876.1 coordinate 520,697,206, forward strand.
CACACACATATTCTCTCTCTCCCTCCCCCCCCTCTCTCTCTCTCTCTCTCTCTCTCTCTCTCTGCATGTTTCTCTTCTCTCTCTTTCTCTAATCTCTCCCTAATCTTACACTATATCTTACTGTCATCTTTCATTCACATATCGCTCTATGTGTCTCTCTCACCTCCGTGTCTTTCCCACCTGCCTCACTTTCTCTCCTCTCACTTTCTCAAACCTCCCTAACTCTCTCTCTCTCTCTCTCACCCCCCCCCCCCCCCCACACACACACACACACACACCTCTGTATCTCTGGTACATATAAAACAACAGCAATAGCAATAACAACAATTAATTTACATTAAGTCGCTCAAATGTGTCAAAAACAGGTGATTGCATATAATGGTTTAAACATTTCTGACTAAGCCACTCCCAATGGCTTTATGTCTGCTTGTAAACTTACCAAACAAAGTGTGGGGATTTCCGTGAACTCTGCATCCGTTTACGAGATTTAAGTTGCATAAATATTGTAATAATGATATCTTTTCAATTTAGGTTGGATATTACCATAGCTACTGCCGGTTACGGCCTATATTAACAATATATTTACTATCTTTACATTCACGGGAGAAAGAGAGAGAGAGAGAGAGAGAGAGAGAGAGGCAGAGAGAGAGAGAGAGAGAGGCAGAGAGAGAGACAGAGAGAGAGAAAGAGAGAGGCAGAGAGAGAGTGAGAGAGAGAGAGGCAGAGAGAGAGAGAGAGGCAGAGAGAGACAGAGAGAGAGAGAGAGAGAGGCAGAGAGAGAGAGAGAGGCAGAGAGAGAGAGAAAGAGAGAGGCAGAGAGAGAGAGAGGCAGAGAGAGAGACAGAGAGAGAGAGAAAGAGAGAGACAGAGAGAGTGAGAGAGAGAGAGAGAGAGGCAGAGAGAGAGAGAGAGAGGCAGAGAGAGAGAGACAGAGAGAGAGAAAGAGAGAGGCAGAGAGAGAGAGGCAGAGAGAGAGAGAGAGGAGACAGAGAGGAGACAGAGAGCGAGAGAGAGAGGCAGAGAGAGAGAGGCAGAGAGAGAGACAGAGAGAGAGAAAGAGAGAGGCAGAGAGAGAGAGAGTGAGAGAGAGAGTCAGAGAGAGAGAGGCAGAGAGAGAGAGAGAGAGAGAGAGGAGACAGAGAGGAGACAGAGAGCGAGAGAGAGGGTCTGAAAATAAAATCATACGCGTTAAACAAACATGGCGACAAATTATAAACGTCAATATTCATATTCTTCAATTCACAACTACATTTACACTGTCTTTAGAATGATCAGAATAATAATAAACACAAAACACTCAAATATGTACATCAGATCTGGACGGATCAGATAAGGATAAAGTCAAGGAATTAATCTCAGTTTTCCTGGGATTCCTGTTGGGGTGTGTTCAATTCTTGGACAAATGATGAGATGCCGGCCACACTATTACATGTTGTAGGTAACTGTTGGCATCCAGCGGCCTCCCCTGAGATGGCTGGATAAATATTTACGGAAATAAATGTCAATCAAAAGAAATTAAAACTAGACCCAAATCTAGAATAGTTAACTCTAGCATTAAATCGATATCTAGCGTTAAATCAGTACTCTAGTGTTAAATCAGTACTCTAGCGTTAAATAATTACTCTAGCGTTAAATCTGTTCTCTAACGTTAAATCATTACTCTAGCGTTAAATCATTACTCTAGCGTTAAATCAGTACACAAGCCGTAAATCATTACTCTAGCGTTAAATCAGTACTCTAGAGTTAAATCATTACTCTATCGTTAAATCTGTTCTCTAGCGTTAAATCATTACTCTAGCGTTAAATCCCTTCTCTAGAGTTAAATCATTACTCAGGCGTTAAATCTGTTCTCTAGCATTAAATCATTACTCTAGCGTTAAATCAGCACTTTTGCGTTAAATCATTACTCAGGTGTTAAATCCGTTCTCTAGCGTCAAATCATTATTCAGGCGTTAAATCTGTTCTCTAGCGTTAAATCATTACTCTAGCGTTAAATCAGCACTTTAGCGTTAAATCAGCACTTTGATGGTGCTCTTGGTGGAGTAGTCTGAACGTGTTGGTAGATTTAGTGTGGTCATATGTTGGTGTGGTCATCTTTTTGTGTGGTCATCTGTTGGTGTGGTCATCTGTTGGTGTGGTCATCTGTTGGTGTGTTCATCTATTGCTGTGGTCATCTGTTGTTGTGGTCATCTGTTATTGTGGTCATTTGGTGGTGTGGTCATCTGTTGGTGTGGTCATCTATTGCTGTGGTCATCTGTTGGTGTGGTTATCAGGACGATTTGATACATTTTCTATTTTCATCTAGATGATTTGATGTACTTGGTATGGTCATCTGTGCCTGTCTTCAACTCTTAATATAGCTATTATAACTTGTAGTTTAGATGAGAGGTTTGGTAGAGTGAAGTATTGGTAATGATTCTCGTTGTTACTGGTCTTGCAGTTCATGTTGATAGAGTACTACTCATTGCTGTCTTTACTATGGTGGAACACATTGCATGAGACCACGCTGTCATCTGTTGTACCACTATTGGGGGTGCTTTTATCATGCAAGAAATATATTCTTCTGGCTGGGCGAAGAGTGCAGTAGATCTCCTCAGATGTGGTCATGAGTGTGTGAAGTCTGCTGGTGCCACGGATGTCATGAACTTGTTGGGGGATTGCTCCAAAAGGACATCGGTGGGCTGCCCCGAGAGTCGCAAATCTGTGGGCCAGTTAGACAAAAGGCACAATGTTAGTACAAAATGTGAAAACATGCTCTCTGTCGCATTCATACGGTTATTATATAGTATTACAACAGTAAAATAACAAAACGTCATTTTGTATAGAGAAACAGAATGTCAGTGCCGACATTTTATACTTTACGAGTTTACTTTATATTTTATTCGTCCAAGGAAAGAGCTGGCTTCCGCTGGGAGCTTGCAGGAAAGCGAGTCCTTAAGCTGTGCATGGGGTATGAAGAAGAACTTGGCTCCAACGATTTCTATTTGGTCAAGACTAGCCATCGATTTGTAGGTGAGCAAAGTTGGGTTGGGGACAGACGATGGCTTTCCCTCGTTTGTTAGGGTGCAGTGATAATATTCACAGGTGCACTGGCTGCACTATGTTGGCCTCCCCAGGGGCGGGAAGGCTTCTCGGCAAGCACATATAGCGATGTTAATGTGGGATAGGTGCAGTATACGAAATATCTCGAAGGTGGAGTATGCGAATATACCACAGGACACAAACTCAGTGGAGTCATGACCTAGGCTGGTTCGCCCCTGGGAGTGCACAGGAGGTTAAGAGGCCGGATAATTTTAAATACCTAGAGGCAATTATAACATCAGATGGAAGGTGCACAACAGAGATCAAGAACAGAATAAGTAAACAGCTGCATTTCAGAAAATGAAAAGGATCTTATGCAATAAGTCACTAATATTTAATGTAAGAAAATGAGTGCTGAAGTGCTACATAGAACCAGCTTTGCTGTATGGCAGTGAATATTGGAATGTAAATGAACAAATTAGGAAGAACTTGGAAGCAACAGAGAAGTAGTTCCTGAGATGAATGTTGCGAATTCCTTGGACTTCCAGAGTAACTAACGACGATTGCCTGAAAGAGGTTAATGAAACTAGCTGTTTGTCCATCAAGAATAATGATGACCATTCATTTCATCCAGTGGGGTTGAAGGTATGGAGCCGTGGGTTCTAAGATGGCTGATAAGGCCTACTGTGGCTCGAAATGATAATGTGGGCAAGGAATGCTTGACGTTCCAGGAGGAGGATGTCCTGCAGTGTTTTTACAGTCCAGCCTTTTCTTCACAGCTCTTGCAGTCATGGTTGCTTAACAGTGACTGCACCCTTGCATAATGATGTACACCACGAATTTCAGTCTTTGGCAGTAGTCTCCCAAGTGTCAAGATGAATTCCGAAAGCTTTCAGTGAGATTTTCAGTGTCTTTAAAGCGTTTCCTCTGGCAGCCTAAGGAGCAATGCACAACTCAGTTCGCGGTAAAAAATTCGTTTAGGGAGCCTGTGATCTGGCATACGAGTTAAGTGAATAGCCCAGCGAATCTGATTCTTCATCAGTAGAATGTGGATACTGGACGCTTTTTCTAGAACTTCAGTGTCTGGGATCTTGTCTTGCCATTTAATCTTCAGTAACTTCCTAAGGCAAACTGTGTGGAAGTGGTTTAATTTCCTAGCGTGTCGCTGATAAACAGTCCAGGTTTCACAAGCATATAGCAGTGTGGATAATACAACTGCTTTGTAGACTTTCAACTTTGTTTGCAGGCTTATTCCATTTCTGTCCCATACATTCTTGTACAGTTTGCCAAAGGTCGCACTGGCCTTGGAGATTCTTGCATTCACTTCATCATCAACTGTGGCAGCTTGTGACGCAGTGTTGCCAAGATTGGTGAATTTTTCCACAACACATAGTCTATGACCATTCACTTTGATATTCGGCACAGTGTGATTATTCCCTGGAGCTGGCTGGTACATAACTACAGTCTTCTACAAGTTGATATTGAGCCCAAAGTTGGCACAGGCATGTGAGAAAGCTGAAACATTATGTTGCATGTCCGCCTCTAAGTTGGCGTACAGAGCGCAATCATCAGCAAACAGGAGCTCTCTGACTGTGTCGCTGTTAATTTGGTTTTAGCTTTCAGCCTTCTGAGATTGAATAACTTTCCATCCATGCGGTAGTTGATGTCTATTCCAATGTCGTCGTTCTCGAAGGCATTCATCAGCATGGCTGAAAACATGAGGCTGAACAGTGTTGGTGCCAGGACACATCCTTGCTTCACTCCATTGGTGACAGGAAAGGGTTCAGACAGTTCGCCATTTTCCTGTACATTTTTGCCTGCATAGCATCATGAAATAGCCGCACTATTTGGACAAACTTTCATGGACAGCCATATTTTGCCATAATCTTCCACAGTCCTTCTCTGCTGACTGTATCAAAAGCCTTGGTAAGGTCAATGAAAGTGGAGAACATTTCGCAGTTCTGTTCCTGACATTTCTCTTGCAGCTGCCTTGCAGCGAAAATCATGTCAACAGTTCCACGTTCTTTTCTGAAGCCACATTGACTCTCAGGAAGAAGACCTTGATCGAGATGGACCGTGGGGCGATTGAGAAGAATTAGAATATTATATAGAACAATAAGAAAGATACAAACTGCTTTCTTTAGGCATGTGAGGCATTGGAGAATATCGTGACGATCCTCTGCCATACCGCAAAACAGGTTCTATGCAAACAAACATATATACATATATACAAAAGCACATAAAAATATATGCACATACAAATATAGACGCACATACAAACATAACATACATATGCACAAGCACACACAAACATACACACACATGTACACATGCACATAAAATCATATACACAGATACAAATATATACGCACATACAAACAAAATAAAACATATCCACAAGCACATACAAACATATACACAAATACACACAAGCACATACAAACATATAAACACATACAAACATACACACACATACAAACACACAGTTTCAAAGTATACAAACACTTACACATATTATTTACACACACTCACACACACACACACTCACATACTCACACACACACACACACACACGTACATAGTTATATATATCTATATATAAACACATAAACACGGGAGTTGGGGAGAGTATGGGGGGACACGCACGCACAACAATGCTTCATATTCTGTGAAAACGTAAATAGAATCACGGGCTCTGGGAAAATACACACATGCACACACATACTCACTCCCACACCCACACACACACACACACACGCACACAGCCCCACACCCACACCCACCCACACACACACGCATACACACACACACTCACACACATACACAACACGTGCTTGGGGAAAACCTACGCAGAACCAAAAGCGCGGGAACAAACACAAACACACAGACCCACACAAAAGCGTGTCACATAAAGTTTCACCCCGCCAACAACATTCACATACTACATCTGTACCCCCACAACCCCCATCCCCACCAAAACCCACCCCCGAATTGACACTGACACTGCCTGTCCAGATTGTGACAAAAAGACACACGAATTCCACATGAAAGTATGTTTATGTCACACAGACATAAAAGAATTTATAAAAGTATTTCGATTTGCCACGAAATGCGTCTGAAAGTGTGAACCGTGGGCTGAGACATTCCAGATTATTTAATTTATATAAACTAGTCTTTCATACCATTCACTGAAATCAAAGAAATTCGAGTGAAAGCAACTCTGATCAACGTGGCACTTCGCTTTTCATATTTTGACCTCGCAAGCAAGAAAATCTGGGCAAGGCGGAAAGTAGTTACCATAAAATGGAGAATCAAAAATATGTTTATGCGTTCACACATTTCCATTTGAAAGCTAATTCTTGACTACACTTGGCATTCCATGATGTGGTGTTTCGGATATACTTGGTGGCAGAATTGGGGTAGATTTACACCACAGATGTCTATGTCATGCCAGCCTGTTTATTTGACTTGACACCGTGGGTGTCAATCAATCAATCAATCAGGTGCCGTCTCCACAATGAAGGTTGGCTGCAGTGGATCTCCAATACTGTCTGTCTCTCACCATGACTACATTCTGTCAGGCTGATTTTCGTCCATCTCTTGATATTATCTTCCCACTTGTATCGTTGTCAACCTCTTGCTCGCTTGCCCTCAACTTTGCCCTCCAGTATGGTTTTTATAAGAGTGTTATGTCTTTCAATTCAATGTGGCCGAAATATTTCACTTGCCTCTTTTTTATTTTTTTTTTCACCAACTCTCCTTTCATTCCCAATTTTTCTAGAACCTCTGTATTTGATTGTTTTTGTTTCCATGAAATACGATATATTCATTTGTATATCCACATCTCATAGGCTTCCATTTGACTTTCTAGTTGCTTGTTCAATGTCCAGGCTTCCGCGCCATACAATAGTGTCGTTATACGTAACATTTGACAATTCTTATTTTTAATACGTTATAATCTCTCTAGATGTTAATACTGATTTCATGCTGTTGAAAGCATTTTTGGCCATTCTTAATCTCTTTTTGATTTCTTCTTCTTCTTCTTCTTCTTCTTCTTCTTCTTCTTCTTCTTCTTCTTCTTCTTCTTCTTCTTCTTCTTCTTCTTCTTCTTCTTCTTCTTCTTCTTCTTCTTCTTCTTCTTCTTCTTCTTTTTTTTTTTTTCAGACGTAAATGAGGTGTGTGTTTGTTATGCACCCTTGGGCCAAAGCCCTTAGGGCAACACATCCGACTTTAGCGTGCGTTTTTTTTTTTAGAAACGAGGTTAACATTCCTGGGGGACTCTCATTGTTGTGGTGCCGTCCATATCCAAGCTGGTCAAGTTAGAACGAAGACTTTACGGTCAGCCCTCAAGGGAAGGCAGGGGCTGTCCGTGGGCATTGTCCATTATCCAAGGTGGCTTCCATAATTGCAGAGCCGGCACATAGAGCTCTGGGACTGGGCTCACCCAAGGAATCCCCACGTCCTGCTCATGGCTGATTTAATTCCTCACTTCCATGTATTGGGCATTTCGATTGCCCCTGGCCGCTCCCCGCACAGACCAAGAACGGTCAGTCTGCAGACGACAACCACTCAGCAAGCTTTCGTTTCAGACTTCCAAGAAATGGATTCGCTAGCCAAGCGTTCCATTTCGTGTTAATGAGACGTTTCTCCATCTTTGTTTATACTCACTCAATTAGTTTTTATACAGACTTGCTTCGTAGCCATTGCGTGCGACTGGGATGCTTTTTCACCTTTAGTAACGCTTACGAGGTAGGTTACATGTGCTGCCGGCTCAGCATCTTACCTCCATGCAGCAGAGAGCGAGTAACGGCCAGGTACTATCATCAGGACTATCCCTCATATCCCTCGAGTGAGAGCCTTCGAACGAGTGTCTAGACAAAGTATGTAGCAGGCTCAGCATCTCACCTCCATTTTGCAGTTGGTGAGGATCGGCCAGGCTCTCACATCCGGGGGATATTGACTTAGAGGCGTTCAGCCATATCCCTCAGCTGAGAGCCATATAATATGTGTCTGGACCAAGAAAGTTGTGGCATCGTGCGCCTGATTGGGACTTTTCACTGCCTGTCCCCAGTCTACTAGCAGGTCAGCAGGTGTGTGTCTCTCTTGGTCTGGTCCCTATTCCTTGACCTGTCCGACATGTAGCTGTGCTACCATCGGCATAGCTCTTGGTGTCACTGGAACACAAAAGCCCCTCTACCACGGCAATGTGTCTCCCCGCCAATTGTGATATTAATTTATGACTTTTCCTTTCCATTACCAATTATCAATGTTTTCTTTTTTAGGATATTAATATCTAAGCCACATTCTGCTTTATGTAAATATGGTGATAGAATTGTAACAAATTGGGCAAAAAGGCCCGTCTTACATTCGGCCCTTCCAATCAATCATCTTTCGTCCATCAATAGCGCATAATTCATTCACATATGGAAAAAAACAAAAACATTGTCAAATGAATGTTGTAAGCATAAACAATGCATTTTACTATGTTATGAGACACATCCCCCACCCACCCACACATCCCTCACCCAACCACACACACAACCCAGGCACACATACATTCCTCACTCATCCCCACATCCCCACAGCTACAGATCCCCCACACACCACACATCCCCCACCCACCACACATCCTCCCACACCCACATCCCCCCACACCCCACATCCCCCACCCACCCACACACACCCCAGAAACACATACATGCCCCTACCTACACACATCACCCCACATACACATATCTCCTCACCCACACACTTATCCTCCACCCATCCCACAACCCACTAACAATCACCCACCCACATATCCTCCTCCACCCACACACCCCCAACCACCCAGCCAAACACACATCCCTCAATCACACATTACTAACCCACACCCACATCTCTCCTCCAACTAACACATCCCATACCTACCCACACAATCTCCTCCGCCCACCCAAACATCCCGAGTCCACCCACAAACACTCATCCCCACCATCTTCATACCTACACACACTCACCCACCCACACATCCTTTACCACCCACCCATCCCCCAACCACACATCCCTTAATCACACATCCCTTAACCACACACCAACATCCATACACACACACATCCCCACCCATACACAGATCTCCCTACCCATACACACATCCCTCACACACATCCCACCTACCAACACATCCCCCATCCACAAACATACACCTCCCATATACACACACACATCCTCCACCCATACACTCATTCCCCTCACACATCCCCCCACTCACCTACTTATCCCTCATCCACTCACACCAACGCATCCCCCGCCCACTCATCAACACATACATCTCCCATCTACCCAATCTCAGACAGACAGGCAGGCAGGCAGGCAGGCAGGCAGGAAGAGAAGTGAAATCACGTTTAAAAATATGGCCAGGGTTGTCAAAGAAATCTGGCATGTCCAAAGCCGCTGAAAACTAAACAACGAAGAAAACTGTAGTAACGTTCTGTTCGAGTTGTTGAATATGCTAGTTTAGAAATGGATACTCTGTTGTTTACAAACAGTTGACATGACCCTAGACTTGCATTGCCACAGACTGCTAAGTGTTGTTCTCTTTTTGTGGGATCCCGATCTTGAATAAAATTAGTCTTCCCTGTGATTATATGCTGTGTTTTGTGTATGTATTTCTTTGCTGATGGCGGCAGGACGCTATAACGTCCAGTGTTTTCCGTAATTGTGTTCTTTAAAGCTGAATTATTTTGTGTTTTTTTTTTTTTTAAATAATGTTGACTGATCTTGAACAATATCTGGACAAATTACGATATTGTTTTGTAAATGGTCTCTTTCACTAAAACAGAAACATCATCATCAAGTGCCTTGCCAGCTGGCGTAGGCGTTCATGGCTCTCCACAGGTCTCAGTCTTTGATGTTCTGGATCAACTCTGCTGATGATATTCCTCCATGCCACCGTCTCAATCCGTCCAGCATCTTTTCTCTTGGACTGCCTCTGCCTCTTTTCCCCTCGATCTTTCCAGTTGTCATGATGTTCTCCAATGCCTCTCTTCTCATCAAATGACCTGGAATTGTATAGACCCATCGTCCCTCAGTAGTTGATGTGGTCAGAATCAGGCCCGCCGCCGTTGCTTTCCAAGACGTTCCCTGGAACTTAATTTAGATTAAGTTGTCTTGGGAGACCACGTGCATGTTTAAAAATCTGCCTCGTTGCAGATTTAAACCCTCGACCACAGAGGCGGCAGGCGACAGCCTAGCAACTGCTCGCTGCTCCCATTTCAACACATTACTTGATCTCGTGAGAAACGAAACGAGACGGGAGTCCCCTGGCCAAGTGATCAAGCCGTCTGACTCGGGCCCCGAAGGTTGTGGGTTCGATTCCGGGCCGCATCCTTCAGTTCACGAGTGCATTTTTTCGGAGACTCGTGAGGGTTGTCGCTGGAGCTACGAAGTATGTGCTTTGTGCGACGCTTTCCGTGCTGCGGAAAGAGACCGAGCCATATGGGATACAATTTCGGTGCGATGAAGTCGACCCTGTCGACTTTTAAGCGACTTTTTTTAAAAATGCGAAACGAGACTATTAATTTAAGAATAAATAAATAAATACTACGTAATTCTCTTAAAGTTAAAGAAGACAAAGTGAACGAGTAACGGAACTGGGCAGCCTACCTCATCAAGCTTTGACCTGGAATCAATGTCGCCTGCCAACAATCTGCTGGTACAACGGCCGCTGCCATACAACTTGCACAACGGGCCATAATCCGCGCCGGTTTGTCAAAGAACGATAAGTCGTCCTTATTGCTCATATCACTTGAATAGAATCTAACGGTAAGACAGGACAATGCCTAGACGCCCTTCGTCTGTCACGTGATGGGTGGTGCCGCGCCCCCCACCCCTTAAGGTAACGACCCCTCACCGTTATGTGGGGTTTAAACCTGCCTCATGTTACTATAATCACAAGGCGGGATGGGGGAAGTGGGACATAAATGTCCCGTTATGTTGTTCTCACTTGTCGGGTAGTGTCTGTGATACTTAATCAGGTCCGGGCCTGATTCTTTACGGCTCTGGGTTAACGGTATCACCTGCCGCGCAGTGTCGGGTGGTAGGCTCGGAGATATACATCAATGTAATATACAAGTAAATGGGGATATTCTTAAACAAGTGTATGGGTACAATTATTTCGGAACAGTCATAACATCTGATGGGAGATGCCTTGAAGAGATTAGAAAAGAATCGCCATTGCGAAGGCAGCCTTTTGCAAAATGGAAAACATACTGACCAATAAAAAGATGTCATTTGCAAATAGGAAAGGAGTGTTGGTCTGATACATAGAACCTGTACTTTTGTATGGATGTGAAACGGGAACAATGAGCAGACACGCTGAGAAACATCTGATGGCTGTGGAATTGTGGTTTCTGAGGAAAATGCAAAGAATACCATGGGCAGACAGAAAAATCACTGAGCAATTCCTACAAGAAATAAATGAAAACCGTAATCTGATTAGAGCAATTAGATGTACACAATCACAATCTTTTGGCCACGTTATGAGAAGAAATAAATTGGATAACTTGGTGACAACTTGCAAGATCGAGGGGAAGAGAAAAAGGCGAAGGCAGAGAGTGTAAATACCTGGATGGATTGGCCACGTATCATTGTCGAGACAAGAACACAGAGCTGATCCACGTCTCTGGTGATCGAGTGAGATGGCGAAACACGACCGCCCACGCTTACCGGCATGATGATGATGATGATGATAATGATGATACATTCAAGGGACAGGTAGTTACCGGAATGTCGCGCTGCCTCGGGGGGCGGGGGGGGGGGGGGGGGGAGGAATGTCACTAGAGGAGGCACAATTGACACAGCTGCCGGCTGAAGTCGGACCGCCGACCTTTGAGGTTTCTAGGTAGGTGCGGCACTCTCTTCGCTAAAGAGGAACAAAGAAGAAGATGAAAGAAAGAAAGAAAGAAAGAAAGAAAGGAAAGAAAGAAAGAAAGAAAGAAAGAAAGAAAGAAAGAAGAAAGAAAGAAAGAAAGAAAGAAAGAAAGAAAGAAAGAAAGAAAGAAAGAAAGAAAGAAAAAGAAGGATGCGGAATAGGAGTTGGATGAGGAGGAGGGGAAGGGGGAGCTGAACAAGAGGGAGAAGAAGACAGCGGTTTGAACCATTAGTAGTATGCATCTTCGCTGGCTGTTGAACGAGGGGACGAAGTGAGTGTTGGAATTTTCCTGAGTGCATTGGTGTCGATTCTGAGCTCAACGTAACTCAACTAAAATGACCTCAACTCTTGTATAGCTGACCAGTTGTGCGGTCTGTTCTTGTAAAACTGACATGATAAGTATGATGATGTTTATGATGAGAAGGATGAGCACGATGATGATGAGTACAATGATGATTATGATGATGATGCTGGTGATGATGATGCTGGTGATGACGATGATGATGGCGATGATGATGATGATGATGATGATGATGATGATGATGATGATGATGATGATGATGATGACGGTGATGATGATAATGTTGATGATGATGATGATGATGTGGATGAGGGTGATGAGGAGACGGAGAAAGAGGATGATCAATATGTTAATGACGAAAATTACTAAAGAAGATGGTAATGGTGATAACCAGGAAAACTCAGTGACGAACAATGACAATCATCATGTTAATAATAATGACAATCCTTATGTTAAAAACATTGACAATAATCATAGAAACAATGATGACAAGCAATATGTTACCAACAATAACAATCATCAGGTTAACAACAGTGATAATCATCATGTTAATAATAATGACATTCTTCGTATTAACAACAGTACAATCATCCTTTTAACAACATTGACAATCATAACGTGAATAACAATGACATTTATTATGTGAACAACAATGACAATCATGTTAGCAAAAGTGACAATCATCACATGAACAACAATTACAACCATCACGTTAACAACAATGACAATCATCATGTTAACAACAATGACAATCATCATGTTAACAACAATGACAATCATCATGTTAACAACAATGACAATCATCATTTAACAACAATGACAATCATCACGTTAACAACAATACAATCATCATTTTAACAACAATGATTATCATCATGTTAATTGTAGTGACAACCATCGTGTTAACTACAGAAACAACCATCATGTTAACTACAGTGACAATCATATGTTAAAAATAGTGACAATCATAATGTTAACTACAGTGACAATCATAATGTGATTAACAATGACATTTATTATGTGAACAACAATGACAATCATGTTAACCACAGTGACAATCATTATGTTAACTACAGTGACAATCATCATGTTAACAACAACACGGTGAACCCATCAGCAAACATTATAACAGTTATGACAATGAAGGCCGCAGTTTGTGGGCCTTATATAAATAACTGATGTTATACTGATGACACCGTCTGGATAGCAACAAGTCAGAAGGAACTACATGAAATGAAAGATACACTGGATGTAGAAAGTGAAAGATATGGGCTTTAGTCTGAATAACAGAAGGACAGATGTCATGTGATATCAAAGAAATAAATTGTGCCTAAATGTTAAATGGAAATTAAGGCACCTACGTGACTTTAGGACGCAAAGCGACACCAAAATTGCTAGCATATTTGCAAGTAACCCAGTCAGTCAGGAGAGCTGAGCATGAGAGTGAGAGAGAGGGAGGGAGGGAGAGAGAGAGAGAGAGAGAGAGAGGGAGAGAGAGAGAGAGAGAGAGAGAGAGAGAGAGAGACGAGAGTTAAGCAGCGGAACTCCGGGAGTAGTGGCATCTGAGCCCTCAGGAGGCCCGAAGGAATGAGCAGCGGGACTCCGGAGATGGGGGTGTTCAAAAACCCCATGCCGTAGAGTGCCCGAGGGGACGAAAAGTGTGACTTCAAAGGCGCACGGATGCACATACGTAAGGTCGTCTGGAGCACAAGGAGGAGAGACATGACCAGCGAGTCAGTGAATGAAATCGACCAAGGTAGGTGTATCATGTCTGGGTTCATTAACATTGGGCGTGATGGACCTAAGCGGAAGTGGTACTCTATAAACAAGCTAACCGGCCTTGAGAAATAATAGACGGAAGTAAAATGAGGCTGGGTGGTAGGTCCCCGGTAAGGGCAAATAAGAAGACAGACGGGGAAGGTTGGAGGCAGTGAGTTTAAGGGGAAAGTCGAGGAGGCGTCAGCCCGCTAGTGTGGTTGTGAGGCAGACAGCTTGGGCTGGGGAGTAGTGTTGTGTGGAGCCAGGGGACTGGATAGTGAGTTGAGGCCTAGACCCAGAGTGGGTTTGATCGAGTGAGTTCGGGCCGGGGAGAGTGGCTGGTTAGCTGTCGTGGTGGATTAGATTAAGAAGGCCAGGAGAAGACAGTGTTATTGGAGTGTTCGGTTGTGATGAGGATATATTCTGGAATTACTGTTATTGGATTTATATATGTTGCCTGTTTCAGTGTTCATTCATTATTAAAGGGATATTCTGTGCGCAAACATAATCTTGTTCAGTGACTAATAGATGTGTATTACAGTACTGACTTGTGTTGTGGGACATGGGACTAACCCAGCTTACACTCTGCATTGATATAGAAGGAGCATCAGGATCTAGACAACCACCAATCTCATTCTGTTGCAAAAGAGATTGTGACAGTAAGTATGCCAAAAGGGAGAGGAAACACAGACGTGTTCAATCACAAAGTGGTGGGAAATCGCCACTTGAGTTGAAGCACTGCTGGCCACATGGACCACTGTCATGTTGAAATCGATGGCTAGAAGTCGAACAGGACCAAACATTAGCCAAAGAGGAAACAAGTTTGTCGGGATCACCCAGAAGACTGGAAGAGTCAGACAAGAATGGAAAAGCCAGGTGGGACCCTAGACGAACGATCAACCACCGCGGACGATCAACTGTTGACGAACAAGCTGCATCGGGAGCGACTGCCTCCATGGGTAAAATGAATATATATAGACCTATGGAATGGCTGCTATGGAATAAGTGACGGCCGGAGGAGTTCCTTTAGTATTAGCCCTTTTCTTGAGGCAGTTATTAGGCAGTAGTCTCCGAACGAGCAGTAGCTAGTTGCGCTCACCCTTCAGTCGTTTGTAGCATTTCCCTGACAGCCAGTCACATATTATAGTACTTATCTCTCTTCGATGTTGTTATGTATTATTTTTCTGTAATAGTGATTTGTATACTGTAATTGATGAATGGATTATCTTACTAGATTATTGTGGAGATTGTCACTCTGTTACTATTCAGAAGGAAATAAATATACGTTTGAGTTGCCTTTCATTTCGACTTGTCAGCCTGAGGTTGTGTAGGTTGGCCTAGGGCCCTTATAGTCTGTACACTCATCTATAGCTTGACACTATACCACAGAACATTGATGGGACAATCTTATAAGTAGCGGTCGTCCTCACCGGAAAACGAACCATTCTTTAAGCTTTATACCTCTTCTTTCTCCCCTTCTCTCTCTCTCTCTCTCTCTCTCTCTCTGTCTCTCTCTCTCTCTCTCTCTCTCTCTCTCTCTCTCTCTCTCTCTCTCTCTCTCCCTCTGTCTTAACTTCCTACTATCACATCTAGGCACACGGATAACACCATATAGAAGATGCATCACAGAGAGAGGAAAACAAAACTGCATTGTATAAAATGAAGAACATCTTTTGCAATACAACCCTGTCAACGGATGTAAGTAAATTAATTATGGCATGTTACACAAAACCAGATATGACATACGGCTGCGAATCCTGGACAATTAGTACATAAATGAAAAATATTCACGAAAGCTTTAGAGATTGAGATTTTATAGAATAAAGCTGAGAATTTCACGGACAGCCAATATTAGCAATTAAAACGTTTATAAAAGGCTAAAACGCAAGGACAAGTTATCACAAATACCAGAAAGAGAAATTCTTCATTTTTTGCCACATCATGAGAAGACAAAGATTAGAACATATTGTGACAACTGGAAAGATCGTGGAAAGAGAGATAGAGGAAGACAGCAAGAGAAAACTCTAGACAGCCTTTTATCATGGCTAGGAAGGGAGTCAACACACGAAGTGCTTGCTGCGTGCTTGCTTGCTTGCTTGCTTGTGTTCGCTGGCTGTGAACTCCAGCGTGAAGTCCTGTATGTCAGATAAAGACATCCTGTTGTCCAACAACAGTGTGATGTCATACCTGACCTGAGGTTTGCGTGAGTATCCGTTGTCCCATGTCTGGCTTATTGGTATGCAGACTGGTGGTTCCTCGCCATGCAGGCAAACACTCTCCGACTTCGGAAAAATCAGCGATCCTACTACGTTAGCCAATACCCCGAAGGGACCTGTTGCCCAGGACACATGACTAGGGCGTGTTAGTATGTCTTGGCCAGTATAAAACCTGGCCCTGGTGTCTTGGAAATACCTCTGCGTCCCAACACACGAAGTGATCCACGCTGTTGGAGATCGCAATATGTGGAGAATCGTCATCACCCATGCCAGTCGGCAAGTCGCTTGATGATAGTGATGACAATGATAATGATGATGATGAAGATGAAGATTATGATGACGAAGGTGATAATAATAATGATGATGAACATGTTGATGAGGATGATGAAGATGCTCGTAATGATGTCGATGAAAATTATGATGGTGACGATAGCGATGACGACAAAAATCACACATCGATAAAAGTCAGATCTATCATTCAGCGAAACCTGCCTGTGAACACGTCCTTTAAACAGCCCGGACCGAAGTAATAATGTTTATTTTACTGATTTAAATCTGAGAAAAGGGAGGGCCATTATAGGAAATCCTTGTGTCGACACAAGGCCACCAAGTAAACAAATAATTCGTCCCCGCAAACGTTTATCTCTGCCGTTTGGATTGTACTTGCGACATACGATACAGCCTTCAGTGAGCTGTTTTGCCGGCAAAGGTCAACTCTGACGCTAAGACTTAACGGTTTCTCAAACAGTCCTTTTGTCCTGTCGCTGGTATGGGATCGCTCCAAATGGAGGCTCGTCTACACCTTGAAGAGAAGCGCCATGTTTTCCTAACAAATTTGTCTTTCATTGGGGTTGTTCTCTTTTCACTTCAGAGGTTCTCTTTCGTTGGAGAGGTTCTTTTTTTTTCATTGTAGACGTTCTCTTTTATTGGAAACGTATGGCGTCGTTTTTGTATGCTTCTGATTGCTACTAACAGGTTGTACTAATTCATGATAGTCAAGGCAAACATCCACAGCAACAACATTTCCAGCATCTAGAAAAACAGCACTCCCAATATCTACATCAACATCATTTCTACCATCCGCATGAATATCATCTACAACAGCCATAATAATATCGTCTACAAAATTTACTGCATCATCATCTCCAGCATGTTCAACACAATCATCTACAACTTTCTGATATGTAGAATTTCGGCCACAATGACACGGACTGCCTTATCAAACCATTTCTATTTCTTTATCATCTATGTCTTTATCTTCCTTTTGAGGAGATCCATGTTCGAATCCTCAGTAAGGTGTGGATTTTTTGTGTCGGGGAAAATAAAACAACCCTAATCTTACAGTTCGCGGCGACTGTACTAGCCAGACGGCCCTAATTCCTCAAACTTATACAAACATACAGCAAGTTACATCATCGGATCTTAAACTCGTACAAACATATAAATTACATCATCGGATCTCAAACTCGTAAAAACTTACAAATTACGTCTTCGGAGGTCAAACTCCTACAGATATACAAATTACCTCATCGGATGGACGCAGGGGTGTTTCCAAGGCATCAGGGCCAGGTTCTATACTGGCCAAGACCCACTAACACGTCCTAGTCGTGCGTCCTGGGCAAAAGGTCCGTTCGGGGTCCTGGCTAACGTAGTAGGATCGCTGATTCTTCCGAAGTCGGAGAGTATCTGCCTGCACGGCGAGGTACCGCCAGTCTGTACACCAATAAGCCAGACATGGGACAACGGATACTCACGCAAACCTCAGGTCCTGTATGACATCACACTGATGTTGGACAACAGGATGCCTTCATTTGACATACAGGACTTCATGCTGGAGTTCACAGCCAGCGAACGCAAGCAAACAAGCAAACAATCAAGCACATCATCTGATCTCAAACTCGTACAAACATGCGACAGAGATAGAACAAACATACAACAAGTTACAACATCTGATCTCAAACTCGTACAAACATACAAATTACATCATCGAATCTCAAACTCGTACAAACATACAACCAGTTACATCATCAGATCTCAAACTCGTACAAACATACAACCAGTTACATAAAAGAATTTCAAAATCGTACAAACATACAATAAGTTACATCATCGAGTACGACAGCGATAGAACAAAAGTGCAACAAATTACATCATCGAATCTCAAACTCGTTCAAACAGACAACAAATATACAGTAACCATACAACAACAAGTTAAGACAATTGAAAAACAAAAACTAACGTAAGCTCACCTCAGCTGCAGGCCTTGAGACTTGCCAGTCGTTCGCAGACAGATCTGCCCCATCATCTAGAACTCGTCTCTCCGAACTCAGTAATATCCACAAACCACATTGCTTTAATGTCCACCCGTTTGTACACATGTCCTACATGTATGAATGTCTTGGAGATTTGTATACATTTCCCCCACCATCAGATCGTCCCATAACACTTAGCAGTGGGTCGTAGGATGAATCCACCAACTTTCAGATCCCTACACCACACGCTGGCCTCAACAAAGTGCACAAGTGTGGAAACACTGCATCCGGTCCACTCTTTCAGGTTACCAGTCTCTGTCTTCCTCATCTTCGTTCGCCCACATGTCCTGTTACAGGAAGACAACGTGTGGTTATTGTCTGTCCATTCTCTGAGAAATAAATCACAGTACAGTAACAGTAGCAATCACAGTAATAGTCACAGTACCAATAAAAGTAAAAGTAAAAGTCACAATCACAGTAACAGCAACAGTCACAGTAACAATAACAGTAAAAGTTACAGTCACAATCACAGTAACAGCAACAGTCACAGTAACAAAAACAGTAAAAGTTACAGTCACGGTAAAAGTCACAGTAACAGTCACAGTAACAGTAACAGTCACAGTCACAGTAACAGTCACAGTAACAGTCACAGTCGTCACAGTAACAGTAACAGTCACAGTCACAGTAAAAGTCACAGTCACAGTAAAAGTCACAGTCACAGTAACAGTAACAGTAACAGTCACAGTAACAATAACAGTCACAGTAACAATAACAGTAAAAGTTACAGTCACGGTAAAAGTCACAGTAACAGTAACAGTCACAGTCACAGTCACAGTCACAGTCACAGTCACAGGCTGTGTCCACACACCAGGAGGTGGGTTGCGTACATGGTGCTAGTTTCATACTCGTCTAACCAAATGTCACGTGACTGGCGATGTGGTGGATGTCACGTGACTGGCGATCTGGTGGATGTCACGTGACTGGCGATCTGGTGGATTTCACGTGACTGGTGATTTGGTGGATGTCACGTGACTGGCGATTTGGTGGATGTCACGTGACTGCGATTTGGTGGCTGCACGTGACTGGTGATCTGGTTGATGTCACGTGACTGGCGATCTGGTGGATGTCACGTCTGCTGCTTCCATGTCCCAGGATGTGTCGAGCTACCCGTGTCAGGCTGGGTGGACCTGGGGAGCCTATGTTTATGTGACAAGTTTCCGCCTGGCTTGGGATTCGAACACATAACCATTGGGACGGCAAGTTGACAGACAGCTAGACAGGTAGATACTCAGGTAGGTAGCCGGGTAGACAGCTAGTCAGGTACATACGCAGACAGACATGTAGACGAAACGACAGGCAGGCAGACATGTAGACAAGTAGATAGATAGATAGACAGGTAGACACTTAGGCTGGCAGGTAGACAGGTAGGTAGGTACACAGACAGGTAGACAGTTAGGCAGGCTGGCAGATAGACAGGTAGGTAGACAGACATGTAGACAGACAGACAGACAGACAGACAGACAGACAGACAGACAGACAGACACAGGCAGGCAGGCAGGCAGGCAGGCAGGCAGGCATTCGGGCAAGCAGACACTATTTTGCTGTTGCGGCTGCTGTCTAAGAAATAAAATAAATATGACATATTTCTTGCGGAACTTTGCGATAAATCCCGGCTTGAGAAATAGTTGCATCAATATTCAGACGTCATTAGAAGCACGAGTCTTGATGAAGGACATTGCTGTATGAGGATGAGGTACGTCAGTCATCATCTTCTCCACCACTATCATCATCACCATCATCACCATCATCATCATCATAATCATCATCATCATCATCATCATCATCATCATCATCATCATCATTATGATCATGTTCATAGAACGCCGCTCTCAACACAAACCACTGGAAAGATATCCTCAATCTAGTTTCCCTGCTCATGAATTCTCGTGCGTAGGGTGTCTTTAGTCTCCTCTCTCCTCCATCCTCTGCTAATTTATCCAGGAACAGTGCCTTCCATTATGGTACGGCTGTACCAAATGTGAACTGAATAATACTTAACGTAGGGAAGCTTAATCAGTGTGAATCCTTGTATACTGCTTCCCGTGTCATTGTGTTTTATTGTGCCAATTGGCCTGGCTTTAAGCTGATATTGCCAGTCCGTCTGTCACAATGTTGCATTGTGACAACTGACCAAGATGAAAGTCGGTATTGCCAGTCCGTCTGTCACAGTGTTGTATTGTGACAATTGACCCAGATGAAAGTTGATGTTGCCACTCTGTCTGACACTCTGCTGTATTGTGACAATTGACCAGGGTGTAAGTTTATGCTGCCACTCCGTCTGTCACTGTTGTATTGTGACAATTCACCTGGCTTTAAGTTGATGTTGCCACCCCATCTGTCACTGAGTTGTATTGTGACAATTGACAAAGATGAAAGTTGATGTTGCCACTCCATCTGCTACTGTGTTGTAATGTGACAATTGACCAAGATTAAAGTTGATTGTGCCACTCCGTCTCTCACTGTGTTGTATTGTAACAATTGACCATGATGAAAGCTGATGTTTTGACGCTCCCGCACACCCCCTGATGTTGTGTCTCCGACGCAGCTTCCTGATGTTATTACAGGCTTGCTCTCCTATGGCAGGCGTGGCTGAGAGGTTATGGTTATGTCTCAGGCTAGAAAGTACCTGGTTCGAACCACGTAGCCGGCTTGGAATTTTAAGAACTCCACCACTCAACCTCCACCCCTTCCTCCGCACCTCTTTCCTTTGTGAGGTAGGATCGCTTGTCTTCTCAAACAAGACCTAAAAAGGAGTTCATGTGTATACGTTGTGCACAATAAAATCCCACGGCAGGTGAACATCACAAAGAGGAGGCCGTAACGCCACTTCCCTGACAAAATCGTTCGAATAGAAAAACTACCCACGGGTAGATAGAGACCGATACCTTGGATGGAATCTGTCTAGAGTTAGCAAACCTGAGACACATACATGCCACAGTCGGACACACTGACCTCTGCGTAACTTGCAGTGACGCACCCCCCTGCGGCAGGTTAGCCAGGAACAGGGAGAAGGGTCGCTGCCCGTACCACGGCTGGTGGGTCACAGTCTCCCCAAGAACACGACCTGCTACATGTTTCACCTCTCGTCTCAAACGCGGGCCTTAAAGCTGCCACTCTTATGTAGGTAAGATCGGTCGTCAGGGACAACCAATCACAACAATATGGCGTTTGAGAAATGGAAAGTTGGTGCCGTGTAGCAGGAACAATGCTGGTTGGGGACGCATTGACACACACAAGAACAACAAGTCCTGCTTCTTGTTTCCCCAACCCGCGGTTGCCATTAACGAGGTCTGTAATCTTAACTCGATCGCGAAATGACAAGTACACGATGACCGACAACACAAAAGTCCACTGCAAAAACACACAGACGATCTTACATAAACACACAGACAATCTTACATAAACACACAGACAATCTAGCACAAACATGCCACAAACCAAAAACTAGGCCTGGCACGTGATCGATGGTTGGAAATCGATTATCGACAAGCAGGAATCAATTTGGTATTGATCTGAGGTCAATGCCGAGACGGCGACAAAAGATTTAGCGGTTCCAGTTCGACCAGTCCCAACTTGAATCGTCCATTGCTGACGTGAAGTACTGATTACCACACTATTTGATCTTATCACCTCGGTTACTATATTCCTATAAAGCTTCACAGCTACGCAGTATTGGTTGAGAATAATGCAAAATATCTACACAAGTTGTTGGACATTGTAGTAACAGAGATTGCAAATAAAGGAATCTCATTGAATATCAAGAAAACAGTTACAATGGCGATATCAAAGAAAACGGTGACACCAAAATGTGACATAGAAATAGAAGGAAAAATTCTTAATAATTTTAAATACTTAGTGACATTTATAACATGAGATGGAAGATGCACAAAAGAGATTAAGAGTAGAATATGACAAGCAAAAACCACATTCTATCAAATTATGAACATTTAGACAATACTCCCGTGTCTAGTTTTAGTTTAGTTTAGTTTAGTTTAGTTTAGTTTAGTTTAGTTTAGTTTAGTCGATGGATCAACATCACGGCACACGGGTGTAACCCATAAGTGCTTCGTTCTCCTCCTAACTCAAACCTGAGTCTGGAGAAACTCAGCTCAATGCACGAACTCCGTAGCACCGGCGAGGATCCTGAAATACTTTGGGTAGATTTTTAACTCGAAATTTTCCCCCGGAGCGCCGTTAGTCTACTCTTTTTCGATTTCCAACTGCCAAGGGATTTTTTACGTGCTCAAAAATACACACGGGCGTCCGATCTCACTATCCAGAGACCAGGGGAAATTGTATTACTAGACGTTCACGAGAAAAAATCCCGGTCATCACCGGGGCTTGAACTCGGGACCTCCAGCACTCGAGGAGGACACCAAACCTCGAGACCACGCAGTTCCCCCCCCCCCCCCCCACTGTACTTTTGTATGGATGTGAAGCGAGGACAATGAGCAGACATGCTGAAAAACATCTAATGGCAATGGAAATGTGGATTCTGAGGAAAATACAAAGAATACCATAGACAGACAGAAAAACTAATTAGCAAGTACTACAAAAAGTAAATGTAAACCCTAAACTGTTTGGGTAAATTAGACGCAGACATTCAAATTTTTTTGGCACGTTATGAGAAGAAATAAACTAGAAAACCTGGGGACAACTGGCAAGATTGAGGGGAAAAGAATATGGGGAAGGCAGAGAAGTAAGTACCTGGATAGCTTTGCCACGTGGCGTGGTCGAGACAAGAACACAGAGCTGATCCACGACTCTGGTGATCATATGAGAAGGCGAAACATGGTGGCCCACACTTATCGGCATGGCACATGATGATGACATACACCACAAGAAGTTGTGACAAAACCCCGTTGACAGCACGAGATAAGTAAATGTTTACTCTGCCTGTAGATATCACAAAATGAAAGCAATCATCAGAAATGACAAGCCATAAGTACAGAGATTGTGGCCGGTTGGCATTTTCTATTTACGTTTTTGTGAACTCCCACAAACAAAACACCCGGCCAGATATACATTTGCCACGTTTCACGGTTGCCAAGGCGGTTGCCAAACGACCAAGGTATTCAACGTATCAGTGTAGGCTTCAAACGACTTACTTTCACCTGAGTTGGACATCTGACGAGTTTTGTTTGTCTGTTATGACAGTATGGACAGGCCGTGGAGAGCCGACGCTCGATCATACTTCAATTATCATAACCAATCTCTGGATCGGGTCCCTCTTTGGGAAAGAATGGGGGACAGGGGACCAAGTTAGCGTAGACGTCAGCTAAGTATTGATAAGATGGTGTGGAATGTGAGCTTATGTGGGTGTGAAGGTACTCCAGCCTATCCTGGCACTCTTGTGTGGGGAGGTGTAATGTGTGGTGTAATGTGTGGGGTAGATTGTGTCAGATACAAGCAGGATTGTTAGTTCTACTGTGTGGGGAGGTGTAATGTGTGGTGTAATGTGTGGGATAGATTGTGTCAGATACAAGCATGGGTGTTAGTTCTACTTGTGGGGATGTGTAATGTGTGGTGTAATGTGTGGGGTAGATTGTGTCAGATATAAGCATGGGTGTTAGTTCTAATGTGTGGGGATGTGTAATGTGTGGTGTAATGTGTGGGGTAGATTGTGTCAGATACAAGCATGGGTGTTAGTTCTACTGTGTGGGGATGTGTAATGTGTGGTGTAATGTGTGGGGTAGATTGTGTCAGATACAAGCATGGGTGTTAGTTCTACTGTGTGGGGATGTGTAATGTGTGGTGTAATGTGTGGGGTAGATTGTGTCAGATACAAGCATGGGTGTTAGTTCTACTATGTGGGGAAGTGTAATGTGTGGTGTAATGTGTGGGGTATATTGTGTCAGATACAAGCATGGGTGTTAGTTCTACTGTGTGGGGAAGTGTAATGTGTGGTGTAATGTGTGGGGTATAATGTGTCAGATACAAGCATGGGTGTTAGTTCTACTGTGTGGGGAAGTGTAATGTGTGGTGTAATGTGTGGGGTAGATTGTGTCAGATACAAGCATGGGTGTTAGATCTACTGTGTGGGGATGTGTAATGTGTGGTGTAATGTGTGGGGTAGATTGTGTCAGATACAAGCATGGGTGTTAGTTCTACTGTGTGGGTATGTGTAATGTGTGGTGTAATGTGTGGGGTAGATTGTGTCAGATAAGAGCATGGGTGTTAGATCTACTGTGTGGGGATGTGTAATGTATGGTGTAATGTGTGGGGTAGATTGTGTCAGATACAAGCATGGGTGTTAGTTCTACTGTGTGGGGATGTGTAATGTGTGGTGTAATGTGTGGGGTATATTGTGTCAGATAAGAGCATGGGTGTTAGGTCTACTGTGTGGGGATGTGTAATGTGTGGTGTAATGTGTGGTGTAGATTGTGTCAGATAAGAGCATGGGTGTTAGATCTACTGTGTGGGGATGTTAATGTGTGGTGTAATGTGTGGGGTAGATTGTGTCAGATACAAGCATGGGTGTTAGTTCTACTGTGTGGGGATGTGTAATGTGTGGGGTATATTGTGTCAGATAAGAGCATGGGTGTTAGTTCTACTGTGTGGGGATGTGTAATGTGTGGTGTAATGTGTGGGGTAGATTGTTTCAGATACAAGCATGGGTGTTAGTTCTACTGTGTGGGGAGGTGTAATGTGTGGGGTAGATTGTGTCAGATACAAGCATGGGTGTTAGTTCTACTGTGTGGGGATGTGTAATGTGTGGTGTAATGTGTGGGGTATATTGTGTCAGATAAGAGCATGGGTGTTAGATCTACTGTGTTGGGATGTGTAATGTGTGGGGTAGATTGTGTCAGATACAAGCATGGGTGTTAGTTCTACTGTGTGGGGAGGTGTAATGTGTGGGGTATATTGTGTCAGATACAAGCATGGGTGTTAGTTCTACTGTGTGGGGAGGTGTAATGTGTGGGGTAGATTGTGTCAGATACAAGCATGGGTGTTAGTTCTACTGTGTGGGGAGGTGTAATGTGTCGGGTAGATTAGTTTAGTTTAGTTTAGTCGATGGATCAACATCACGGCACACGGGTGCAACCCATAAGTGCTCCGTTCTCCTCCTAACTCAAACCTGAGTCTGGAGAAGCTTAGCTCAGTGCACGAACTCCGTAGCACCGGCGTGGGTTCTGAAATACTTTGGGTAGATTTTTAACTCGAAATTTTGCACGGGCAGCGCCGTTAGGCTACTCTTTTTCGATTTCCAACTGCCAAGAGATTTTTTACGTGCGCAAAAATACACACGGGCGTCCAATCTCACTACCCAGAGACCAGGGGAAATTTTATTACTAGAAGTTCACGAGAAAAAATCCCGGTCATCACCGGGGCTTGAACTCGGGACCTCCAGCACTCGAGGAGGACACCAAACCTCGAGACCACGCAGTCCCCCCCAGTCGGGTAGATTGTGTCAGATAGAAGCATGGGTGTTAGTTTTACTGTGTGGGGAGGTGTAATGTGTGGGGTAGATTGTGTCAGATAGAAGCATGGGTGTTAGTTTTACTGTGTGGGGAGGTGTAATGTGTGGGGTATATTGTGTCAGATAGAAGCATGGGTGTTAGTTTTACTGTGTGGGGATGTGTACCGTGTTGATTAGTCCACGTGTGTGGTGGCCTCTAATGCAGGTTGTCTTGCGTGGGGGAATCTAATGTGTGAGACGTGTGTGTGTGTGTGTGTGTGTGAAATATTGGGGGGGGGGGGCTGTAATGTGTGATAATTTTGTGCTTAAAATATTGACTTAGAGATAAGTGCCTTGTGTGTGTGACTCTAATGTGTGAGTCTTTTGTGTGTGAAATTTTGACTTAAAGATATGATGTCTTGTGTGGAGAGCTCCAATGTGTGAGACTTTCCTGTGTGACATTGACTTAGAGATAAGATGTGTTGTGTGGGGCATCTATTGTGTGAGAATTTTGTTTGTGAAATAGTGACTTACACATAAAATCTGTTGTGTGGGAGAACCTGTAACCTGTGGGATAGACTGTCAAACACAGGCTGTAAGACATATTCTGTCCATCTCTGACGTAGACATGACGTCAATATAGTCTGTGATTCTGTCCATCTCTTACATAGACATGACGTCACTCCTGTCTGTGAGACTGATTCTGTCCATCTCTTACATAGACATGACGTCACTCCTGTCTGTGAGACTGATTCTGTCCATCTCTGACATAGACATGACGTCACTCCTGTCTGTGAGTCCACCCATCTCTGACCTAGACATGACGTCACTCCAGTCTGTGATTCTGCCCATCTCTGACATAGACATGACGTCACTCCAGTCTGTGATTCCATCCATCTCTGACAATGACATGACGTCACTCTTCTTCTTCTTCTTCTTCTTCGTTCATCCGGAGTTTTTTTTTCGGACGTGATTGCGTTGTGCCTGTCCACAGCAGAGCTGCGTTCTTGCGCCGTTAGGCCGACACATCCGACTTCTGCGGGCATTTGTTGACCGGGTTAACCTTCCCGGTGACGTCACTCCAGTCTGTGATTCTGTCCATCTCTGACAATGACATGACGTCACTCCAGTCTGTGATTCCATCCATCTCTGACAATGACATGACGTCACTCCAGTCTGTGATTCCATCCATCTCTGACATAGACATGACGTCACTCCAGTCTGTGATTCCATCCATCTCTGACATAGACATGACGTCACTCCAGTCTGTGATTATGCCCATCTCTGACATAGACATGACGTCACTCCAGTCTGTGATTCCATCCATCTCTGACAATGACATGACGTCACTCCAGTCTGTGATTCTGTCCATCTCTGACATAGACATGACGTCACTCCAGTCTGTGATTCTGTCCATCTCTGACATTGACATAACGTCACTCCAGTCTGTGATTCTGTCCATCTCTGACATGGACATGACGTCACTCCAGTCTGTGATTCTGTCCATCTCTGACATGGACATGACGTCATTCCAGTCTGTGATTCTGTCCATCTCTGACATGGACATGACGTCACTCCAGTCTGTGATTCTGTCCATCTCTGACATGGACATGACGTCACTCCAGTCTGTGATTCCATCCATCTCTGACATAGACATGACGTCACTCCAGTCTGTGATTCTGCCCATCTCTGACATAGACATGACGTCACTCCAGTCTGTGATTCCATCCATCTCTGACATAGACATGACGTCACTCCAGTCTGTGATTCTGCCCATCTCTGACATAGACATGACGTCACTCCAGTCTGTGATTCCATCCATCTCTGACAATGACATGACGTCACTCCAGTCTGTGATTCTGTCCATCTCTGACATAGACATGACGTCACTCCAGTCTGTGATTCTGTCCATCTCTGACATTGACATAACGTCACTCCAGTCTGTGATTCTGTCCATCTCTGACATGGACATGACGTCACTCCAGTCTGTGATTCTGTCCATCTCTGACATGGACATGACGTCATTCCAGTCTGTGATTCTGTCCATCTCTGACATGGACATGACGTCACTCCAGTCTGTGATTCTGTCCATCTCTGACTTGGACATGACGACACTCCAGTCTGTGATTCCATCCATCTCTGACATAGACATGACGTCACACCAGTCTGTGATTATGTCCATCTCTGACATGGACATGACGTCACTCCAGTCTGTGATTCTGTCCATCTCTGACATGGACATGACGTCATTCCAGTCTGTGATTCTGTCCATCTCTGACATGGACATGACGTCACTCCAGTCTGTGAGACTGATTCCCTCAAACTTGGTCGTAGTTACATTTTCCCTTATGTGTAGAATTTAAAGGTGGGACCTGGTCTATTGGACACTGTTGTCAGGTGTGTAGGTCAATGGGTCAATCAGGAACTGGAGCTTTGATGAAGCTGCAGACTCATTACAATGCGGAGACGGCACTTAATGATGATTTGTTTTGATATTTCCAGTATGATAAATCAAAATTAAAATGAAAACGCACAAATCAAATAAGTTAAACGTTAGTGGCGGTTACAATTTCACGGCAAATGGTCACGGCATAATGCCCCGTTCCTGTGACAGTGAATATCACACAAAATGTTCTTCACTGTGAAAAGTGGAACAGTCAGTAGTTCCGACAAACAAACGGCACTCAAGGGCATGCATGCATAAGGCCGCTGCCTGAATGCCAATACAAAAGTGTTCAAATAAGTATTAATACGTTGCCAAATTTAGACGCGAACACTAGGAAAAGTACGCATCATTAGACATTAGAAAGAAAGAACAATCTAGTTTGGAATTTTCGGTGAGAATACATTTTTTATCCTGTCTTTTATAAAGCTAACTTACTTTCTGTTGCAGGCGTGTGAATTATCGGCACATAAATGGTTTTATTAAACCGTTATGTTAATGGTAGCTTTGTCACCATCTTGACAACGAACTATTTCATCCACTTTTTTCTGCCCGTTAAATGTCAAGTACTTCTTGTTCGTTTATCAATATAAAACCGATTTATCAAAAGTGTTTATCAATATGAAACCTATTTATCAAAAATGACTCGTGGTTATTATTTATTTACCCATTCATCTATACTTCTCCCCGTTATTCATTTACCGGTGGCAGTCGTGGATTTGAATGTAGATAGATGTAAAGGGCTGCAAGTCGAATCTTGCTAGGCCGTTTACGGCTTGAGTTGGCAAATCAGATATATGCTATTGCGGTGTTTACTGATATTGTGGCACTAGAAAAAAATTTATCGCTGAATATAATCGCTTGAATGGTGGGACTCAACTGCCGTTATTCTGCCGGTATTGGCTGTCAGACTTAGGTCCCTATTCAACACAAGATCAGCCGAGGTCAAGCTAACAATAACTCCGATACGATCACACCCTGGAGGAAAATTATCCTGGGTACCGTTATTTCACAGGTTCTCATCCTACACCGTCTACCCCCGTTTACTTCTTATTGAGGTTTATGTCTAGGGCAGATATTGGCGATCACGACTCTTCAATAACCCCCGTACAATCACAGCCTGGTGGAAAATTATCCTGGGTACCGTTATTTCACAGGTTCTCATGCTACACCGTCTACCCACGTATAATCACAGCCTGGAGGAAAATAATCCTGGGCACCGTAATTCTCAGGTTCTCATACTACACCGTATGTTACAGGTGCTAGGTTTGGGGAGACATTGGAGATCACGACTCTTCAATAACCCCCATCCTATAGATCACACACAGAAGGAAAATTATCCTGAGGTTAGTTAGTTCATAGGCTTTCCTACAACAACGTGTTCTACCGTTGCTAGTTTCTTTAGCCTACATTGGCGATCACGACTCTCCACTAATCCTCACACCCTGCAGGGACATTACCTTGGGTATCAGTTATTTAATATACTACGCCGTCCACCCCAGTTGTCACACTACTATAGAGATCACACCCTGCAGGGACATTACCTTGGGTATCAGTTATTTCATATACTACATCGTCCACCCCAGTTGTCACACTACTATAGAGATCACACACAGCAGGACAATTATCCTGGGTTCCATTATTTCACAGGTTCTGATACTACACATCCTACTCAACTTTGTTTGTCTACGGGTGCTTGTCTTGAACAGACATTGTCGTGATGAGAGCGACGTTCCGCACATGTCTGCAATCCTGATGATGATGATGATGATGATGATGATGATGATGATGATGATGATGATGATGATGATGATGATGATGATGATGATGATGATGATGATGATGATACGTGTTTGTTCTATATCATTAGTGCCATTTGTCCAATGGGTTGCCACGGTTTATTGCGTATATTCACGATCTTGTCTTCTGATTTACCATTGAGAGTGTTTGTGTGGTATCTAATGATACGTCCGTGTAGCGACTGATTTACCATTTAGAGTGTTTGTGTAGTATCTTATGATACGCCCATGTAGCGATGGGGCTATGGACGCAATTTGCAATCTCGCACACCATGTTCGAGACGCAGCTGCGGGCGATTTGGCAGCAGACCGCCTCGCGTTGGTTTTCATACAATGGTATGAGTGCCGGTCGTTCTGTAAGCAATGGCAAACTACTGAACGTAAACTTCCCAAGAAACCACAAACAGCCCAAAAATGCCTAGGTTGACTGCGACGTCCTATAACTGTCATGGGACTACCTCAACAGTTACGTGGAGTCGCATTTTCAAAACATGAATATCGCTGTTTGTTAATGTCCTATATAAGTTTCGATTGCCACACCCATCCACCCACCCACCCACCCACCCAGCCACCCACCCAGCCACCCCGTTATTCAACCAAAACTCTATGCCAGGTGGCTGTTTGTTTTTCTGCAATAAGAAATATTGGGCCCATGTTGGCAAACTTCTAGTAGGTAATATCGGGGTTTGAAGTGCCCCTTGCAGATATGTAAATCTCCGGCTAATGACACCGTACAATGCGGTTGTTGATTTATTGATGGCAGTTGACGTTTGTAGGCTGTCACTGGCACCCAGATCCTGGTTGAGAAATCGGGGTCTTCAATGCTCAGCAATGTTTGTGTGTCTGTTTGTGTGAGTGTTTGCTTGACTAATTGTCTGTGTGTCCATCCCGAATGTCTGTCTGTTTGCCTGAATGATATGTCTGTATGTGTGTCCGACGGTCTGTCTTTTTTAATTATAAGATGTGAGTCTGTCTGTCTGTCTGCCTGTCTGAATAATGTTTCTATGTCTGTCATTTTTATTTTATTTTTTTTTGTCTGCCAGTTTATTTTTCATTCTGTCTGTCCGATTCCCTGTCTTTGATTGTATATCTGTTTGTATGTTTGTATAACTGTCTGACGTTCTCATTTTCTGTCTGCTTGTTTGTCTGTGTAATTAGTTACCCGCCTGCCTATTTGACTGCATTTCAGCCAGACCGTTATCTGTCTGCCTTCCTAACAGCCTGCGTGTCTGTCTGTTTGTCTGTCTGACTGTTTATTGCATGTCTGTCTGTTTGTCTCATTGTTTGATTTTCTGATTGTCTGTTTGTCTGATTCTCCTTCTGTATGACTCCTTATCTGTCTGAGTTCCTGGCAGGATGTCGTTCAGTGAGTCTGTTGTCTAATTCTCTACTCGCTTATTTACACGTCTGTCTTTGTAAGTGTGTGTGTGTGTGTGTGTTGAGAGAGCGTGTGTGTGTGGAAAGAGTGTGTGTGTGGAGAATATGTGTGTGTGTATGTGTGTGTGAAGAGAGTGTGTGTGTGGAGAGTGAGTGTGTGTGTTTGTGTGTGTATGTAGAGAGTGTGTGTCTGTATGGAGTGTGTGTGTGTGTGTGTGAGTGTGTGTGTGGAGAATGTGTGTGTGTGGAGAGTGTGTGTATGGAGAATGCGTGTGTGCGTGTGTATGGAGGGTGTGTGTGTGTGGAAAGTGTGTGTGTGTTTGTGTGTGTGTGTGTGTGTGTGTGTGTGTGTGTGTGTGTGTGTGTGTGTGTGTGTGTGTGTAGTATGTGTACTTGTGTATGTGAATGTTATTACAATCATGATGTAGCAGACATGTACAAGACGTGGCTCTCACTCCCAGCATGCAGGAATCACTCCCGATCTGTCGCCAGCTCCTTGGCCTCGTTCGTTTTCATGGCGTGGCCGAGAGATTTAACGCGCTTACACTTTTAGCCTGACAGCAGAGTAGTGAGTTCACTCTATACATCGGTCAGCTGGACTTAAACATTGACTTTTCTGTTAGGAAGCAATGGCAAGCTACTGAACGTAAACTTGACTGATAAGTCAACATGGACTGCAATGTGCTGTAAAGGAATGCAACATTGTAAGTGACTGTAAACCAAATTATTTGTATTGCAACGAGAACAAGAGTTGATTATTTGGTTGTTTCGGGATTTGAACAAGAGAAACAAGAGTGTTGAAGTGCCACGAAGAGCCTGTAATTTTGTATGAATGTGAAGCGTGGACAATGAGCAGACCACGTGAAAAACATTTGATGGCTGTGGAAATGTGGTTTCTGAGGACATTCAAAGAATGCCATGGGCATACATAAAAACCAATGACCAAGTCCTACAAGAAACCAATGAAAACCGTAAGCTGATTAGAGAAATTAGTCGTAGACAGACAATATATTTTTGGATATGTTATGAGAAGAAATAAACTAGAGAACTTGGTGACAACAGGCAAGATTGAGGGGAAGAAAACAAGGGGAAGGCAGAAAGGTAAATATTCGGATGACTTGCACATGTGGCATGATGGAGACAACAACACGGAGCTGACCCACGACTCTGGTGATCGTGTGAGATGGCGAAACAATTTGGTGGTGATTCGTCTTCTTCTTTGGTGTTGATAATAAATTATGCACTACCCTAGGTCACGACGCCCCTTCCGAGACACACAACCACTCGCACATTCACACACAATAGTTGACCCTGCATTTACCCGTGACTCTCAACCACAGATACAAACACGGCGCCCTCTATCAGCTACCGTAACGAGCTACCGTCGCCACCAAGCCGCCCAGCCATGTCGCACTCCATGTCAACACCTGCCAAACAAACCTAATCCACGCCACCACAATTGCCTAATCCGCTCAACAGGCTGGAGTAATCCTTTCTGGCAAGCTTCAGAAATCCACCAGGAGTATGTCGTGCCGCAATCATTGGATGATCTTCTGGTCAAGAGCTGGAGTGTTGGCGAGACGACCCTCTGGGACAACAGGCTGTTGTACTGCTCTAGACAATGTGGGGTCAGCGTGTTTTGTCAAGTGGTGTCCTGTTGGAATTGTTGCTGTTGTCTGGGCGTGTGTCCTAGAAAATATTGTCATTGTATACTTTCTCCGTATGTTACCAATGTTGTTCTTATTTTTTTATTATTCTCTCCGTCTTTCTGTCTTTCTCTTTCACCAATTCTTTTTTTTTTTTCATCATTATATCGCATATCTTTCTCAATCTATTGGAAAGTTAGCCGTCTGCAAGATGGAAAACATACTGACCAGTTAAAAGTTGTCAATTGCAACGAGAAAAAAGAGCGCTGAAATGCTCTCTAAAAGGTAGTTGCATATCCTCTACAGGACGCAGCAGTCAACCCCATAAATGTTTGACTGTTCGTGATTTCTACTACGTTCGGTAGTTTGTCATTATGCGAATTATTGCCAATAAGCAGGCAAGTACAGAAACATCTCATGGCAGTGTTCATCTCATTTCTGTGGAAAATACACAGAATGTTATGCACACACAGAAAAACAGTAATCTTATTAGAGAAATTAGGTGTAGTGAATATGTTTTGGCCACGTTATGAGAAGAAATAAACTAGAGAACCTGTTGACAACTGGCAAGATTGAGGGGAAAAGAACAAGCGGGAGGCACAGAAGTAAATACCTGGATGGCTTGGTCACGTGGTATAGCCGAGACAAGAAAACTGAGCTGATTCACGACTCTGGTGATCGAGTGAGATAGTGAAACATGACCGCCCACATTTATCAGCATGGCACACGATGAGGATGATCTGTTTAAGTGATTGCTGTTGTCTGTACGTGTTTCTGTTCAATTCCTGTTGCTCTTTACTCCACCTCCCTTTCCATTTGTCCTCTATTATTTTCTTATTCTGTCCTTTTTCTCTGTCTGTTCTTTGTTTATGACTACTAGTTGTTCTTCCTTGACATCATTTCTCTCAATATTTACAACATTGTCTCGTGGTCTCTGGCATTCTCGCGAACTATGTTACACTGTCCCACGTTCTCTTGTATTATCTCAACCGTACTCGCATTTTCTGTCCTTCTCTTACAATCTCCTATTTTTTAAATTTACCCCCCCCCCCCCTAAAAAAAATCTTTACATATATTATTTATATTCTCGTAATTACTTGTTCACACACACTCATTCTTTCTCCATATGTTTATTACATGTTATCACTCTCACTCAGATCCGTCCAATCTTTAGTACATTAACCCCCCCCCCTCTCTCTCTCTCTCTCTCTCTCTCTCTCTCTCTCTCTCTCTCTCTCTCTCTCTCTCTCTCTCTCTCTCTCTCTCTCTCTCTCTCTCTCTCTCTCTCAAATTCTTCGAAACTTTTTATATATTTCTTTTTCTTTCTCAAATCCTCTTAATGTGTATCATTTCTTGTCAGTCTCTATTAAATTCGCCCAGAATTTATTACAATTTCTCATGTTATCGTACATTCTCGTAATCTTTATTACATTTTATCATGTCATTTTAAATTCTCTTAATTTCACGCTAGGAATCTTTCCCAAATGGTTTACTTCTTTCCGTGACATAGCTTCTCCTCACCCTCTGTTTTTCGTCTGCCGTTATCTACTCTGTCTATTGCACTCTTCCTGACATACATTTTCTACATTTAACGTTTACATTCTCCTTGCTTTTCTCAATATCTCTGTCGTAATGTCAGCATTTCTCGCAATATCTCCTCTATATAACAGCTCTACACATTTTCTCTAAATCTTTCTCCTATTCTACTTTCACTATTTTATTTCCTCTTTCTTTCTTTCTGTACACGCATGCTGTTATTGTAACTGATTCACAAAGTATGCTGCAAAGATGGGGACTGGCATGATTCGTGAAGAATGGCTTGAATCGATTCAAAGAACGCAGGTTGTGAGAATTTGCTGGATCTTTTCTCCAGGACATTCTGGTGCCAGTGGGGTGAGGTAATGCATGATGAGGCAGATGTGGTGAAGGCCCTCTGGGAGCGTATGCAGAAGAGCAGGTAGACTATGATGGTCTAGAGAGAATGAGGCAGCAAGGGGTGGTCTGGAGGTTTGGTAGACATTCGTCACTCAGAGGTAAAACAAGACGGACATATAATCAGATTACATTTGGCAACATTAGTGCTCTCCACTGGCTGTTGAAGATGAGAACTGGGTGCTAATGGAAATGTCCCGAGTACAGTGATGTCCGTTCTTGACACAACTCTTTCTTTCTTTCTTTCTTTCTTTCTTTTTCTTTTTCTTTCTTTCTTTATATCTATCTATCTTTCTTTCTTTCTGTCTTTCTTTCAGTCTTTCTTTCATTGTTCCTGCATCCATCGACAGTAGCTGGCAGTTTTGTTTCCAGGACTGTCAAATAGAACCAGACAAATTCATGGATAGTAAAAGCGGCCGAGGTGACATATCACCTATAGTATAACATCTGAGACTAGCACCATATACCCAACAGACTGATGTCGTTGACTTCCTCTAGACAGATTCTATCCAAGGTCACGGGCTCCAGCAACCCGTGGGTAGCTTTACTCTCTTAACAATGTTACCAGGGCAGTTACTTTACGATCTACTGTTTGCTATTTCAGACCGGCTTGGGATTTGTTACTTGTCCAGACTTCACGCGGAATATCCCGTGTTTTCCTTATCTGAGAAGGTTGGGAATACCATCACACTACCCAAGACATCCCAGGAAGAATTTGTGATGTCCGTTGAAACGCAAGCTCTTATAAATATTCAGAAAGCTTGGAGATGTGGTTTTATAGAAGATTACTGAACATGCCTTGGACGGCCAGATTGAGCAATCCGGACATTTTGAGGGAGGCTAAGTCGCAAAGCAAATTATCACAAACATCAGAAAGCAAAAGTCTTCATGTTTTATTTGCCCACATTATGAGAAGATATTGAACAGGTTAACAAAAAGTTTGGGAGAACAGGAAGCTTACTGCAAAAACAAAAG
This sequence comes from Cepaea hortensis, assembly GCA_963921405.1. Taxonomy (NCBI): domain Eukaryota; kingdom Metazoa; phylum Mollusca; class Gastropoda; order Stylommatophora; family Helicidae; genus Cepaea; species Cepaea hortensis. The sequence continues at coordinate 520,733,293 of OY992876.1, forward strand.
TCCTTGTCTATCAAGCTTGTGTCCTTCGTACTCTTTTTATGACAGTGAAACCTGGTCAACTTATTCACACCAAGAGAAACGTCTTAATAGCTTACATATGCGGTGTCTGCGAAGAATATTTGGTATTAAGTGGCAAGACAAAATCGTAAATACTGAAGTATTGGAAAGATCAGGTTGTGTGACGGTGTATTCCATGCTCAGTCTTCGTAGACTTAGATGGATAGGACATCTTAGGAGGATGGATGATGGTAGAATACCAAAGGACATCTTTTATGGTCAATTACAGATGGGTAAGAGATCTCAGGGTCGGCCTCTACTACGATACAAAGATGTGCGTAAGCGGGGCAAGCATTGATAATGCACACTGGGAGAAAGTCGTCGTCAAACATGCTGCATGGAGGGCAAATATCAGAAATGGAATAAAGACAAAGGAGAAAATGATTGCAGACAGGTCACACACTGAGCCCATGAGACGTAAAATGGTGCGTGATTGTGAAAATGACCATGTATTCACAGACATTCACTGTAGACGAACATTTAGAGCGTGAAGTGGTCCGATCAGTTACATTCGCTACCGGAATGGCTTGTAGTTATTATGTCTTCTTTTAAGCACAATGTAACAAACTATCGTCTGTCAAGACACCCGGCAAGCTTAACCCGGTTAACAAATGCCTGCGGAAGTCGGATGTGTCCGTCTAACGGTGCAAGAACGCAGCTCTGTTGTAAACCGGCACAACGCAATCACGTCTGAAAAAGAAAAAGAAAAATATCCGGATGAACGCAGAAGAATAAGAAGTCTGTCACGACAGCAAGGTGCGAATAATAATGAGAAGACAAAAAGTCTGTCACGACAGCAAGGTGCGAATAATAATGAGAAGACAAAAATGAGAACATATTGTGACAAAGGTCAATATTTGTAGAAAGACAGATATAGAACGACAGCGTGAACAAATTCTGGACAGTCTTGTATCACGACAGGGAATGCAGTCAACATAAGAATTGAACAAATTCTGGACAGTCTTGTATCACGACAGGGAATGCAGTCAACATAAGAATTGAACAAATTCTGGACAGTCTTGTATCACGACAGGGAATGCAGTCAACATAAGAATTGAACAAATTCTGGACAGTCTTGTATCACGACAGGGAATGCAGTCAACATAAGAATTGAACAAATTCTGGACAGTCTTGTATCACGACAGGGAATGCAGTCAACATAAGAATTGAACAAATTCTGGACAGTCTTGTATCACGACAGGGAATGCAGTCAACATAAGAATTGAACAAATTCTGGACAGTCGTGTATCACGACAGGGAATGCAGTCAACATAAGAATTGAACAAATTCTGGACAGTCTTGTATCACGACAGGGAATGCAGTCAACATAAGAATTGAACAAATTCTGGACAGTCTTGTATCACGACAGGGAATGCAGTCAACATAAGAATTGAACAAATTCTGGACAGTCTTGTATCACGACAGGGAATGCAGTCAACATAAGAATTGAACAAATTCTGGACAGTCTTGTATCACGACAGGGAATGCAGTCAACATAAGAATTGAACAAATTCTGGACAGTCTTGTATCACGACAGGGAATGCAGTCAACATAAGAATTGAACAAATTCTGGACAGTCTTGTATCACGACAGGGAATGCAGTCAACATAAGAATTGAACAAATTCTGGACAGTCTTGTATCACGACAGGGAATGCAGTCAACATAAGAATTGAACAAATTCTGGACAGTCTTGTATCACGACAGGGAATGCAGTCAACATAAGAATTGAACAAATTCTGGACAGTCTTGTATCACGACAGGGAATGCAGTCAACATAAGAATTGAACAAATTCTGGACAGTCTTGTATCACGACAGGGAATGCAGTCAACATAAGAATTGAACAAATTCTGGACAGTCTTGTATCACGACAGGGAATGCAGTCAACATAAGAATTGAACAAATTCTGGACAGTCTTGTATCACGACAGGGAATGCAGTCAACATAAGAATTGAACAAATTCTGGACAGTCTTGTATCACGACAGGGAATGCAGTCAACATAAGAATTGAACAAATTCTGGACAGTCTTGTATCACGACAGGGAATGCAGTCAACATAAGAATTGAACAAATTCTGGACAGTCTTGTATCACGACAGGGAATGCAGTCAACATAAGAATTCAAGCTTTCCATTGGAGATAGCAAAGTGTAGAGAAGCATGATCGCCCACACCAACCGGCAAGGCAGTTGATGATGATGCTAGGATTCATACCGATAGTTTCATAACCTAAGACAAACACAGTTGCTTCTGGAAGCGGACCACCTTGCACTGGTTTCCCTACAATGATATGAGCGTCGGATGTTCAGAATTTGCTATTGTAATTTGCCATTGCTTTCTGAGCGATTGGCACTTATACCTGTAAAGGACATACATCTAACTAACTACGTTATCTCACTTAACTGAGAATCACAACCATTCAGCTGAGAACCACAACCATTCAGCTGAAAGCCACAAACAACCAAATGAGAACCACACACATTCAGCTAAGAACCACAAACATTCAAATGAGAACCACAAACATTCAGGAGAACCACAACTATTCAGCTGAGAACCTCAACCATTCAACTGAGAGTCACGAACATTCAACTGATAATTAAAACATTCAGCTGAGATCACAAACATCATAGTAAATACGAGCCGCTACCATCAGCTTTCACAAAGAAACACCTAACAACTAGACAACGTCTTTCTCTCTCTCATTCGCTGTTTTCCCAGCAAACAGATGCTTTAGCTATCACTTACCTACATAAACACTACAATCTTTCGTGCCAATCTGCCAAACCAAAGGTCAATAGTGTGAAAGCAAACCTTTATTTGAGAAACCTTCAGTTAGCAAACTGTTCACACCGCACATTAACGGTACATAAAACCTCCACAAACTGCCATGTCTGAAGTCAGTTACCCGATCCCTGGGGCCTCGTTCGGCCTCATTAGCTCCCCGGAGGTCGGTTGTAGATATCAGAGTGGCATGTTTGCCAGTTTTCTTAGTCTATTCAAGCCTTCACGAGTTGTAGCTTGCCATGTTTGGCTCTAAATTGTCTCATCAAAGTGGAACACTGTTTCTGTGATACCTACGTCTGTGACCCCTATCTATTCACTGTTTGACGAGTTGTAGCTTGCCATGGTGAGGACTAAATTGCCGTTGCAGAGTGAAACATTATATCCCAGACACCTAAGTTTTTGATTTCTTTCTGTTCATGTTGTTCTGGTTTTGAGGTGTGATATTCGGCGCTAAATTGTCCAGTCGACAAAGTGAGACATCATGTCTCATTTATCTAAGTCGGTGACTTCGATGTATTCAAGCCTTAGGGAGTTGAAGCTTGCCATGTTTAGCTCCATATTGTCTCATCAAGATGTGCCAATATAGCTCCATACTTGCGTCTGTGACTTCTTTCAATTTACGCCTTCTTAATTGGGAGGTGTCGTCTCCGTGACTGAGAGTTTACAGACGCAGGTCGTATTCCCGCATACCTGCGTTTGAAACACAGCTACGGGCGATTTGGCAGCAGACCACATTGCGTTGGATGTTTACGTAATAGTATGGGTGCCGGTGGTTCAGAAAGCAATTGCAAGCTGCTGAACGTAATCTTGCCAAGGGATCACAACAGTAATATATGCTGGAGTTGACTGCGACGTCCTGTAAAGGATATGCAACTAACTTTCTAACTGATTGGGAGGTGTGATATTTGGCGCTACATTGTACACTGAAAGTTAAGAGTCATGACTCGGGCATCTACGTCTGTGGCGTCCATCTATTCAACCTTGACTCAGATATCTACGTCTGTGGCCTCCATCTATTCACGCGTTGACTCAGATATCTACATCTGTGGCGTCCATCTATTCAAGCCTTGACTCAGATATCTACGTCTGTGGCGTCCATCTATTCACGCGTTGACTCAGATATCTACGTCTGTGGCCTCCATCTATTCAAGCCTTGACTCAGATATCTACGTCTGTGGCGTCCATCTATTCACGCGTTGACTCAAATATCTACATCTGTGGCATCCATCTTTTCAAGCCTTGACTCAGATATCTACGTCTGTGGCGTCCATCTATTCACGCGTTGACTCAGATATCTACGTCTGTGGCGTCCATCTATTCACGCGTTGACTCAGATATCTACGTCTGTGGCCTCCATCTATTCAAGCCTTGACTCAGATATCTACGTCTGTGGCGTCCATCTATTCACGCGTTGACTCAGATATCTACATCTGTGGCATCCATCTTTTCAAGCCTTGACTCAGATATCTACGTCTGTGGCGTCCATCTATTCACGCGTTGACTCAGATATCTACGTCTGTGGCCTCCATCTATTCAGCCTTGACTCAGATATCTACGTCTGTGGCGGCCATCTATTCAACCTTGACTCAGATATCTACGTCTATGGCGTCCATCTATTCAACCTTGACTCAGATATCTACATCTGTGGCCTCCATCTATTCACGCGTTGACTCAGATATCTACGTCTGTGGCGTCCATCTATTCAAGGCTTGACTCAGATATCTACGTCTGTGGCGTCCATCTATTCACGCGTTGACTCAGATATCTACATCTGTGGCCTCCATCTATTCAGCCTTGACTCAGATATCTACGTCTGTGGCGGCCATCTATTCAACCTTGACTCAGATATCTACGTCTGTGGCGTCCATCTATTCAACCTTGACTCAGATATCTACATCTGTGGCCTCCATCTATTCACGCGTTGACTCAGATATCTACGTCTGTGGCGTCCATCTATTCAAGGCTTGACTCAGATATCTACGTCTGTGGCGTCCATCTATTCACGCGTTGACTCAAATATCTACGTCTGTGGCGGCCATCTATTCACGCGTTGACTCAGATATCTACATCTGTGGCGTCCATCTATTCACGCGTTGACTCAGATATCTACGTCCGTGGCGTCCATCTATTCACGCCTTGACTCAGATATCTACATCTGTGGCGTCCATCTATTCACGCGTTGACTCAGATATCTACGTCTGTGGCATCCATCTTTTCAAGCCTTGACTCAGATATCTACGTCTGTGGCGTCCATCTATTCACGCGTTGACTCAGATATCTACATCTGTGGCGTCCATCTATTCACGCGTTGACTCAGATATCTACATCTGTGGCGTCCATCTATTCACGCGTTGACTCAGATATCTACGTCTGTGGCGTCCATCTATTCACGCGTTGACTCAGATATCTACGTCTGTGGCGGCCATCTATTCACGCGTTGACTCAGATATCTACGTCTGTGGCGTCCATCTTTTCAAGAATTGACTCAGATATCTACGTCTGTGGCATCCATCTTTTCAAGACTTGACTCAGATATCTACGTCTGTGGCGTCCATCTATTCACGCGTTGACTCAGATATCTACATCTGTGGCGTCCATCTATTCACGCGTTGACTCAGATATCTACATCTGTGGCGTCCATCTATTCACGCGTTGACTCAGATATCTACGTCTGTGGCGGCCATCTATTCACGCGTTGACTCAGATATCTACGTCTGTGGCGTCCATCTTTTCAAGACTTGACTCAGATATCTACGTCTGTGGCATCCATCTTTTCAAGACTTGACTCAGATATCTACGTCCGTGGCATCCATCTTTTCAAGACTTGACTCAGATATCTACGTCTGTGGCGTCCATCTATTCACGCGTTGACTCAGATATCTACATCTGTGGCATCCATCTTTTCAAGCCTTGACTCAGATATCTACGTCTGTGGCCTTCATCTATTCAGCCTTGACTCAGATATCTACGTCTGTGGCGGCCATCTATTCAACCTTGACTCAGATATCTACGTCTGTGGCGTCCATCTATTCAACCTTGACTCAGATATCTACATCTGTGGTCTCCATCTATTCACGCGTTGACTCAGATATCTACGTCTGTGGCGTCCATCTATTCAAGGCTTGACTCAGATATCTACGTCTGTGGCGTCCATCTATTCACGCGTTGACTCAGATATCTACGTCTGTGGCCTCCATCTATTCAGCCTTGACTCAGATATCTACGTCTGTGGCGGCCATCTATTCAACCTTGACTCAGATATCTACGTCTGTGGCCTCAATCTATTCAAGGATTGACTCAGATATCTACGTCTGTGGCGTCCATCTATTCACGCGTTGACTCAGATATCTACGTCTGTGGCGTCCATCTATTCACGCGTTGACTCAAATATCTACGTCTGTGACAGCCATATATTCACGCGTTGACTCAGATATCTACATCTGTGGCGTCCATCTATTCACGCGTTGACTCAGAAATCTACGTCCGTGGCGTCCATCTATTCACGCCTTGACTCAGATATCTACATCTGTGGCGTCCATCTATTCACGCGTTGACTCAGATATCTACGTCTGTGGCATCCATCTTTTCAAGCCTTGACTCAGATATCTACGTCTGTGGCGTCCATCTATTCACGCGTTGACTCAGATATCTACATCTGTGGCGTCCATCTATTCACGCTTTGACTCAGATATCTACATCTGTGGCGTCCATCTATTCACGCGTTGACTCAGATATCTACGTCTGTGGCGTCCATCTATTCACGCGTTGACTCAGATATCTACGTCTGTGGCGGCCATCTATTCACGCGTTGACTCAGATATCTACTTCTGTGGCGTCCATCTTTTCAAGACTTGACTCAGATATCTACGTCTGTGGCGGCCATCTATTCACGCGTTGACTCAGATATCTACGTCTGTGGCGTCCATCTTTTCAAGACTTGACTCAGATATCTATGTCTGTGGCATCCATCTTTTCAAGACTTGACTCAGATATCTACGTCCGTGGCATCCATCTTTTCAAGACTTGACTCAGATATCTACGTCTGTGGCGTCCATCTATTCAACCTTGACTCAGATATCTACATCTGTGGCGTCCATCTATTCAACCTTGACTCAGATATCTACGTCTGTGGCGTCCATCTTTTCAAGACTTGACTCAGATATCTACGTCTGTGGCATCCATCTTTTCAAGTCTTGACTCAGATATCTACGTCTGTGGCGTCCATCTATTCACGCGTTGACTCAGATATCTACGTCTGTGGCGGCCATCTATTCACGCGTTGACTCAGATATCTACGTCTGTGGCGTCCATCTGTTCAAGAATTGACTCAGATATCTACGTCTGTGGCATCCATCTTTTCAAGACTTGACTCAGATATCTACGTCTGTGGCGTCCATCTATTCACGCGTTGACTCAGATATCTACATCTGTGGCGTCCATCTATTCACGCGTTGACTCAGATATCTACATCTGTGGCGTCCATCTATTCACGCGTTGACTCAGATATCTACGTCTGTGGCGGCCATCTATTCACGCGTTGACTCAGATATCTACGTCTGTGGCGTCCATCTTTTCAAGACTTGACTCAGATATCTACGTCTGTGGCATCCATCTTTTCAAGACTTGACTCAGATATCTACGTCCGTGGCATCCATCTTTTCAAGACTTGACTCAGATATCTACGTCTGGTGCATCCATCTTTTCAAGCCTTGACTCAGATATCTACGTCTGTGGCCTTCATCTATTCAGCCTTGACTCAGATATCTACGTCTGTGGCGGCCATCTATTCAACCTTGACTCAGATATCTACGTCTGTGGCGTCCATCTATTCAACCTTGACTCAGATATCTACATCTGTGGTCTCCATCTATTCACGCGTTGACTCAGATATCTACGTCTGTGGCGTCCATCTATTCAAGGCTTGACTCAGATATCTACGTCTGTGGCGTCCATCTATTCACGCGTTGACTCAGATATCTACGTCTGTGGCCTCCATCTATTCAGCCTTGACTCAGATATCTACGTCTGTGGCGGCCATCTATTGAACCTTGACTCAGATATCTACGTCTGTGGCCTCCATCTATTCAAGGATTGACTCAGATATCTACGTCTGTGGCGTCCATCTATTCACGCGTTGACTCAGATATCTACGTCTGTGGCGTCCATCTATTCACGCGTTGACTCAAATATCTACGTCTGTGACGGCCATATATTCACGCGTTGACTCAGATATCTACATCTGTGGCGTCCATCTATTCACGCGTTGACTCAGATATCTACGTCCGTGGCGTCCATCTATTCACGCCTTGACTCAGATATCTACATCTGTGGCGTCCATCTATTCACGCGTTGACTCAGATATCTACGTCTGTTGCATCCATCTTTTCAAGCCTTGACTCAGATATCTACGTCTGTGGCGTCCATCTATTCACGCGTTGACTCAGATATCTACATCTGTGGCGTCCATCTATTCACGCTTTGACTCAGATATCTACATCTGTGGCGTCCATCTATTCACGCGTTGACTCAGATATCTACGTCTGTGGCGTCCATCTATTCACGCGTTGACTCAGATATCTACGTCTGTGGCGGCCATCTATTCACGCGTTGACTCAGATATCTACTTCTGTGGCGT
>OY992876.1:520746765-520781765 GCA_963921405.1 Cepaea hortensis
TTCAGAGAAACTAATTTCTAATGCCACTATTGACACATTTTCTCAGTGATGCTTCGTGCAGTATTGATTGATTGATTGATTGATTTAGGAACCGTCATCACAGCATTCGGGCATTCACATAAGCGCTCCGTCCCCATCCTCAGCAGCCAGCGAAGAGTTCCAACACCAATAGTACCAGTAGCAATCTGATTATATGTCCGTCTCGCCTTTCCTCTGAGCGTTGATCGTCGGCCAGATCCCCTCGTCACTCCTCGCTGTCGCATTCTTGCCAGACCATGGTAATCCATTTGGGGGTCTGCACCTCTGGGTGGGATTTTCGTGCATGAAAAGGCAAATGTGGTCGTGGCATTTTTTTGATCGTGTGCATAGTGTGGAAGAACATGTACACCATCACTGCCTGGAGAGAATGGTGCGGCAGGAAGTGACCTGAGGATCTGACCCACACTAAATTCTCAGAGGAAAGAAGAGACGGAGACATAATCAGATTGTAACTGGTAACACTAATATTGGAATTCTTGGCTGGTTGTTGAAGATAAAAGACGGAGCGAAGATGGGGATATCCCGAGATATGTGATGTGGGTTCTTGACTCAACTCAACGCCACGCTGTATGAATGTGTGTTCTATCCAACGGCAATCTTGTCCTCAGCTCATCGCTCATTGTTTGTGTGGACTCACTGGTGTACACCTTTTCTTTTGCGTTCATCCTGAGTTTTTTTGTTTTTTTTTCCTGACGTGATTGCGTTGTGTCTGTTTACAGCAGAGCTGCGTTCTTGCGCCGTTAGGCCGACACATCCGACTTCTGCGGACATTTGTTGACCGGGTTAACCTTCCCGGGGACTGGTGTACACTAGAGCAGGTCCGATAGATTGTTTCATTCGTCTCTTTGAAAGAGGACTGAAACTAATTAGAGGACTACAAAGGATGTTTTCCACTGTGAGAAACACAACCTTGACCAGAACAGAAACCAGCCGGGTGGGCAAGGGCGGTACTGGTACTTCACACAGATGCCCAACGGAATATATCACCGGACATCGATGTTGCAAAATTCAGGACATGCCCTCGCGTACTCAGTCCACGTCATCAGATGCCACAGAGTATGATCACGTATAGTTTCAGTAAAATTAATTGCTCAGTCAAAATGGGCAGTCTGGACGTTTTGTGTGAAGATGGGTCGCAAAGACAACTTATCACAAACATCAGCAAGAGGAAATCATCATTGTTAGCCACATTATTAGAAGAAAAACACTGGAACATGTGATGACCGGAAAGATTTGAGGAAAGACAGATAGAGGAAGACAGCGTGAGACGATTCTTGACAGTCATGTGTCATGGCACGGAAGGGAGTCACCACACCTATTGATTCATGTCGTCGGAGAACGTACTTTTTGGAGAGGCATGATCGCCCACGCCAGCCGGCAAGGCACTGGACGATGATAATAGTTTCATTTGTTAGGTTGAAGGCAGTTACTCCGCCCACTGCTGCTCAACTTCCTGCCACTAATAAAGTCGATAAGTGATTCCATCCGTCGTATGAACGCGCAGTTAAGATTAGCATCACACGTGTGATTAAACAGGACAGAACAATGTTATGATAGGACGGATGGTTGATTGGTTTCTTGGTTTGTTTGTTAATTATTTTGTCAGATGGTTGGTTGATTGGTTTGTTAGTTCGTTGTTTGATTGGTTTGTTGGTTGGTTGATTGTTTTTGTGTTTTTTTTTAATGGATGGTTGACTCTAGGACCTCTGGAAGACTACATTTTACATATTGATTCCGAAGCGTTGACATTCAAACTGTTTTAACTCTGCAAGAGCTGGCACCTTTCGTGGTGGGGCTGGACTGGAGACTTTCCTCCGGATATGTTACTGCAGCACTATCTCGAGGTCACTGTCGCGGAACTCTCCTGTCCCTCTCCAAAGTATGAATAAACGCGGTGTCTTACAGCAGAACTTGAGCTTTACATGTGCGGAGAGACCTGAGATCCATGGCCAGACGTGATATCCATGGTCAGACGTGATATCCATGGTCAGGCGTGAGATCCATGGTCATACGTGATATCCATGGTCAACCATGGTCAGTGTAACATCGTGTGTTATAGTTCAATGTTTTTTATACATTCGAATCAGTCTGCATAGGTCTCGAACACACGAGCATCGTGCCGGCAGGCGAATGTCTGGCCACTATGCTACAGGAGTTCCTGCCTGGTACAGCCCGTGGTTTGTATAGAGCCTGTACTTGTGTACAACTACGATCCTGTATTGGTACAATTATGTGTTCTGCGTGACAGACACCCGGGAAATCCCAAAATCCGAGTGTGTTTCAGTTTCTGGTTTATTGAAACTGTCCAAAATCCGTTTACGGTTGAATAGCGGTCTCGAGAATTGTTCTTGATTTGAACAGCGCCTCGAATGTTTCTGAGAAAGGTAGACGCGACTTTAGTGCAAAGAAATATTTAAGGAATGAACTTCGGAAAACACGACTGTTATTGTGTCAAGGACGGGTCATGAAAACGAACAAGGTCACCAAATACATCATGCTCAAATATAGACGTATGGAATTAGTAAAATGGCTATTCAGCATTTTCTGCAGGAGTAACCAACGCATGTAGATCAGAGAGAATCACCCTACGCCCGCTCCATTTTATTACAAAGCCTGCGGAGATGTCAACTACTGTACGACTTTTTGCCTTGCTTCATGCAACAAAATCGTACAATATTTTATTTATGGCGTGAGTGTATAAATTCATTTATTGAATACATTGTTTCGGATCTCAAATACCTCAAGTTTTTCTTTTCCTTTCGATGTAGCGTGTTCGCTTTGCTTCCTGGTGGCTGTGGTGCATCTTATGGCTGGTTGCCTCCGTCTTTAGCATCTTTCTTTTGCTAGGGTAGACAGTGTTCTTACTGGAGATTAGGTATGTATGTACGTACAAACGTGTTCGCGCTTGAATGTACGTACATACATATCTAGAGCAGTTTGATTTTACGGCGCCAAATACTCGCCGTCGTCCCTTCTCCCGTTAGTTAAAACAGTTCAAAAACATGAAAGGCCAGGAGTAGGACTTTTGCTGCCAGAGGTAAGGATGCACCAGTTATGGCGGTGTTTTGCAAGATTTGGCTCTCACCCCAACTCTGCGCTTCCGTCTGAAACGGGAATTTAGAACTCCTGCCTCAAAGTGATTGTTGCTTTCTTCAGTTATATCAAGGTTGATGTCTGAAGCTGTACGAATAAGTTAATTGCATGTCCATTTGAGCAACCCCAACAAGTAATTGCTCTTTGAGATGTAAACTGTTTTACACATTAATAAAATATCAATTGGGGAACCCTTTGAGGCCACTAAAGCAGTTTATAAATAAACACACATGCATTGCTTTGCGCTCATAGAAGTGGGAAGAAGTGTATCTAGTTGGTCATGCCTCGAAGTACACTTGTTCCTGCGACGAGGAACTGTTGTTATTTGGAGGTGACAGGTTCAAATCCCGGTTGGTAACTATGACTTTTAATGTTTATATTGTCTGGTGCGTCCTCCAGTCTCACCTTCCTTCTTCTCACTTCTATAAGTGCCAAACAATACATTCTTGTTTATTTATGTAAACTGTTAGGTACACATTCTCTACAGGACACTGCAATCAACCCCACATGTATTGGCTGTGTTTATGTAAACTGTTAGGTACACATTCTTTACAGGACACTGCAATCAACCCCACATGTATTGGCTGTGTTTGATTTACTATGCAATTTTATTAAGTTCAATATGTTGTCATTGATTTATGATTTACGACACACGTGCCATCGAAATAAACGCAAAGCGATTAGCTCTCAAATCCCCTGCGGCAGATCTCGAACCATTGACGCGGTATATCGAATTATTGTGCAACTACTTTCATGCTTTCCAACTCCTCTCTCTCACTTCTCTCTCCCACTCATCTTTCTCATTCCCCCCCCTCTCTCTCTCTCTCTCTCTCTCTCTCTCTCTCTCTCTCTCCTCTCTCTAACTACTCTCCCTCACTTTTCTCTCTCACGTCTACCCCTCACTTCTCTCTCACTTCTCTCTCACTTCTCTCTCTCTCTCTCTCTCTATCTCTCTCACTTCTCTCTCTCTCTTCTCTCTCTCTCTCTCACTTCTCTCTCTCACTTCTCTCTCTCACTTCTCTCTCTCACTACTCGCTCTCACTTCTCTCTTATTATCTCCTCTCTCTCTCTCACATCTCTCCCTATTCTCTCTCACTCATCTCTCACGCATCTCTCTCTCACTCATCTCTCTCACTCCTCTCTCTCACTACTCTATATGAATTCTCTTTTATTATCACCTCTCTCTCTCTCTCTCTCTCTCTCTCTCTCTCTCTCTCTCTCTCTCGCTCTCTCTCACCCACTTCTCTCGCACACTTCTTTCCCTCAACTCTCTCTTACTCATCTCTCTCTCACATCGCTCTCTCACATCGCGCTCTATCTCTCACTTCTCTCGCTCTCTCTCTCTCACACACTTCTCTCTCTTACATATCTCTCTCTCTCTCTCACACACACACCTCTAACTCACTCTCTCACGCTTCTGTCTCTCATGTCTCTCTTTCCCTCAGTTCTCTCCCTCTCTCACTTCTCACTCCCACTTCTCTCTCATTTCAATCTCTCACTTCTCTCTCACACTTCTCTCTCTCTCTCTCTCTCTCTCTCTCTCTCTCTCTCTCTCTCTCTCTCTCTCTCTCTTATATATCGCTCTCTCATATCGCGCTCCATCTCTCACTTCTCACTCTATCTCACTTCTCTCTCTCTCTCATTTGTCTCTCTATATTTCACCTATCTCTCCCATTCTCTCTCTCACTTCTCTCTCACTTCACTCTCTCCATTCTCTCCCTCTCTCACTTCTCCCTCTCTCACTTCTCCCTCTCTCACTTCTCCCTCTCTCACTTCTCCCTCTCTCACTTCTCTCTCTCTCACTTCTCTCTCTCACTTCTCTCTCTCTCTCTCTGACGTATCTCTCTCACCTCTCTCTCACTACAATATGCCTCCATAAGTCACCTACTGGTATCATTTTTCACTATGTTGTGAGTGAGAGAGTGAGTATGAGACAGAGCGAGTGAGAGAGTATTAAGTGTATTGATATGAGTGAGTGAAAGAGTGAGTGTGTGTGTATGTGTGTGTGTGCACGTATGTGTGAGAAATTGAGTGAGAGAATGAGTGAATGTGAGATAGAGGTTGTGTTGTGTGTCTGCCTGTGTGAGAAAGTGAGTGAGTGAGTGAGTGTGAGTTTGTATTTGAGGGAGTGTGTATTTGTTTGTTATTGAATGTGTGCAGAACTGTCAGAGTTTGTGCAAATGATGTAAGCATGTATGCAGGTATGAGTGCGTGTGTATTTATGAATGTGCGTGTGTACGTGTGTCTGCCTGTCTCATAACATGGTACTATGCATTGTTGATGTTTACAAAATCCATTTGACTATGTTTTTTTTTCCCCCTATGTGAATGTAACATGCTCAACAGATGAATGACAGATGAGTGATTGGAAGGCCCGAATGTAAGACGGGCCTGCTTGCCCAATTTGTTACCCTTTGAAAACAAAGATAAATAAAAATTGTTCCTTCGTTACTTCTCTCTCTCTCTCTCTCTCTCTCTCTCTCACTTCTCTCTCTCTCTATCTCTCTCTCTGTCTCACTTCTCTCTCTCTCTCTTCTCTCTCTCTCACTGTCTCTTTATCTCGCTCTGTCTCTGTCTCACTTCTCTCTCTCTCTCTCTCTCTCTCTCTCTCTCTCTCTCTCTCTCTCTCTCTCTCTCTCTCTCTCATTTCTCTCTCACACTTCTCTGTATAATCACTTATCCTTCTCACTTTTCTCTCCTCTCTCTCTATCTCAGTTCTCTCTCTCTCTCTCTCTCTCTCTCTCTCTGTCTCTATCTCTATCTCACTTCTCTTTCTCTCACTCTCTCTTTATCTCCCTCTATCTCACTTCTCTCTCTCCCTATCTCTATCTCACTTCTCTCTCTCACTCTCTCTTTAACTCTCTCTCTGTCTCTATCTCTCTATCTCACTTCTCTCACACTCTCTCTATCTCACTTCTCTCACACTCTCTCAATCTCACTTCTCTCTTTCACTCTCTCTTTATCTCTCTCTGTCTCACTTCTCTATCTCTCTCTCTATCTATCTCACTTCTTTCTCTCACTCTCTCTTTATCTCTCTCTTTATCTCTCTCTATCTCACTTCTCTCTCACTCTCTCTATGTCACTTCTCACTCTCTCTTTATCTCTCTCTCTCTTTATCTCTCTCTATCTCAGTTCTCTCTCTCTATCTCACTTCTCTCTCACTCTCTCTATCTCACTTCTCTCTCTCCCTCGCTCTCTCTCTTTATCTCTCTCTTTGTCTCACTTCTCTCTCTGTGTCTCATTTCTCTCTCACACTTCTCTCTATCCTCACTTATCCTTCTCACTTTTCTCTCCTCTCTCTCTATCTCAGTTCTCTCTCTCTCTCTCTCTCTCTATCTATCTATCTCTCTCTCTGTGTCTCATTTCTCTCTCACACTTCTCTCTATCTCACTTATCCCTGTCACTTTTCTCTCCTCTCTCTCTATCTCACTTCTCTCTCTCACTCTCTCTTTATCTCACTGTGTGTCTCACGTCTCTCTCTCTCTCTCTCTCTCTCTCTCTCTCTCTCTCTCTCTCTCTCTTCTCTCTCACTTCTCTCTGCCACCGCGACCTTGACATTATTAGCAGAATCCGGCAACATGCCGTCACATCGCCCG
Organism: Cepaea hortensis; assembly: GCA_963921405.1. Taxonomy (NCBI): domain Eukaryota; kingdom Metazoa; phylum Mollusca; class Gastropoda; order Stylommatophora; family Helicidae; genus Cepaea; species Cepaea hortensis. The sequence continues at coordinate 520,753,493 of OY992876.1, forward strand.
CTGTCGCCAGTTTATAGAATGCGTATATTGTGGTTTTTCTGTGTGTTTATGGTTGTTATAGTCTGTTTATATTATGTTTATAGTCTGTCTACAATGTGTTTATAGTCTGTCTACAATGTGTTTATAGTGTGCAAGTTTAAAGTGCGTGTGAATTCTAGTGCCATGATGTTAAACAGCCCAGAAGGAAACACAGACAATAACGCATGGGTGATCTTCAGATGTGTGGGAACATGACGGTCAGGAACAAGTATATAAGGGAGGGAGGGAGGGAGGAGGAAGGAAGGAAGGAAGGAAGGAAGGAAGGAAGGAAGGAAGGAAGGAAGGAAGGAAGGAAGGAAGGAAGGAAGGAAGGAAGGAAGGAAGGAAGGAAATGTGTAAGGTTAAGAGAATGAAAATGGCAGAGGGAAATTGAAGAGAGGAGATATAGTGGAAAAAATTAAGAATGAGAAAGGAAGTTAGGCGGACAGAAATTAATGAACGAAGGAAAGGAGAAGGTCGGAGTTTAATAAAGTTAGGAGGGAGACAGGAAATGAAGAGAACATTGAAAGACAAAGGATGGAAAATGATAATGAAACTCGACTGATAAAGCTATGCAGCCAACACGACCTGTATATAACAAACACATTTTCAAACACAAAGACTCACAAATATACACCTGGTACAAATGGAACGAACTAGACATATAAAGCCAAATTGATTTCATATTAACAAGAAATAACAGAAAGAGAAATATATTAGAAGCAAGGGCAGTATCACACTTAAGTATAAGCACAGATTATAAAGCAGTTATTATCGCAATAAGAACCAACAGAAGAAGAAAACAATGAACAGGCAAATACAAGCAATACGAATTTTATTTTTATTTTATTTTGTTTTTCATATTATCTACAGGACGTTGCAGTCAACACCAGTATATTTTGCTGTTGTGATGTCATGGCAAGTTTAAATTCAGTATTTGCCATTGCTTTCTAAACGACCGGTACCCATACCATTCCGTAAAAAAAAACAAAAAAAAAAACAACGCAACGCGTTCTGCCGAATTAGTAAACTTAAAATAATCTCAAAGACGAGACAGTGAAGAAAAAGTACGAGAAAGAACTTAATGAAATCTTTGTAAAACTATTCGTACCTACAGAAAGAAAAACAGTGGAGGAAGAAGGGGACAATAGCAAGAAGACAAGCGAATAGAATAATAAAGAGAGGGGGGGGGGGGAAGACTGGGGGGAATGTGGACAAACCCTAAATAAAAACTATAAGGAGGAAACTAGAAACGTCTACAAAATGATCAGTGCAATGAGAACCAGGGGAGCTTCGTGTGACCTTTGTCTTCACGCCCAACTGAAATAATTAACAGCAAACAAAGGACAATCAATAAGTGGACAGAAACAAATCGTACACAGATGGAGGCAGTACTTCGAACAACTGCTCAACTGTCATTTAAAAACTGTCATTTACTGCCAATATAGTACCTTGCGGTGTATGGCAGGATGGCCTTGAGCCTAAGGATTTTACCCCGCCTGGCTAAGGCAGTCGCCGTGAACCGTGCAGGTTAGAGTTTTCTTTTTGATTCCGAAGAAAGTAACTCCACACCTTACTGAGTATTCTAACCCGAGACTCCCGTAGGAGAATCCGGCATTCTAGCCACTCGGCCATCCGCTCCCCAACTTCTCAACATTCTTGCTATTCTATATTCAATATAATCACGGTCCTGTTTGCTCTTCGCCTACTTTTTATATGTTTCCTTTTGTCTTTTACAACTTTATTTACCCCCGGCGTTCCACCAACTTTTTATTTTCTTTATCCGCGTTATGCGTTTTTTTTTTTTTTCGTGGTTCCACGAGTTATTTTTTGCAGTATTAAAATGCTTTATTTGAAAATCTCCTGTTGTTTCTTCCATTGTTTTTCTTTCAGAGGGTAGTTTTACAAAGATTTCATTTAGTTCTTTCTCATAATGTGTCCTCACTGTCTTGTCTTTAAGAATTTTTTTAAGTTTACTAATTCTCATGGTCTTTGCTTTCTTCTTCTGTCGGTTTTTACTGTGGTAATAACAGCTGTATAATGTGTGTTTATACTTAAGTTGGATACTGCTCTTGCATCTATCATATTTATATTTTGTTATTTCTTGTTAATATAAAATCAATTTGGCTTTTGGTGTCTAGATCGTTCCATTTGTTTAATTTGTACCAGGTGTATATTTGGGAGTCGTTGTGTTTAACAAAATAATGTGTTTCTTATACAGAGGTCGTGATGGCTGCATAGCTCTATCAGTAGTGTTCCATTATCATTGTCATAGTCTTGCATTGAAATCTCCCATAACTATAATGTTGTCCTGCTACTCTGTTTAATTCAGTATGTCATTGATGTCTTTGAAGAACTCCTCGCATTCTTGCTCATTATTGTGTGTAATACATGGTGCGTATATGTGTACATTGTATTAATTGTCTGTTCTTTCTTCTCACTATTATAACTATTCCTACACCACATCTTGCCCTTTCTTGTTGTTCCACTCCAGAATAGACAAACGTATAACTGTGGTAGATCTCTTTGCATTCTCTCACTTTTATTCTGGTGTCCGCAATTTCCATAAATCCAATTGTCCTCTTTCCCATTATTTCTATAAGTTCTTCTTCTTTATTACTAAAACAGCAGATGTTCATTGTGCCTATTTTTTTTTTTAAATCGCGGATCTATCTTGTAATCCTTTAACATTGCCCGATCTATATCCATTTTGGTCAGTCCGATTATGCTTCTGAATGTTTCTACGAGAAATATGAAAATTCTCTGCCAGCTTGCTAAGTTAGTGGCAGGTTTCTCTTCTTCTTCTTCTTCTTCTTCTTCTTCTTCTTCTTCTTCTTCTTCTTCTTCTTCTTCTTCTTCTTCTTCTTCTTCTTCTTCAGCGTTCCGAGCCATTGAGGTTCTTTGCTGCAGATACAATCCGTCTCCATTCGTCTCTCAGGTTGACCTTCTCTTGCCAGTCGTTGATTCCAAGTGCTTGTGACAGGTTTAGGACAGAAAAATCTGACCAAGGAAAGTCCGTTTTGAAATGTGAAACCAGTGTATTATACTGCTCGACCAACTAACACGGCTTATGGTCTCCTCAACCCCCCCCCCCACCCCCCCCCCCGTACTCTATGGGGGATCTATCATCACTCAATAATGTTGTCAAGTACAAACAAGACTCGGAGAGCGGCTTCCCTCCCTCGCTGTCCGTCTCGGCTTCAACCTGTCAGAGCTCGCGTCCACACGCCCCATTTATTACATCGCTTGCCGGTTCCTTGGAGGGTGAACACGTAATATCAGACCACAATGAATTTAAAGTGGGCTTAATTGGCTTACATGGGTTTATTGTGGGCTTATCGCGGCTTAATCTGTCCGCGCGAGCTGATACCAACACGTGTAATGATAATTGCGTCGCCGGGAAGAAGTGCCGATCCCGTTTGTTCTTCGGTATGTCAATGGTGTTTACGTTTACACAGATTGCTCGGCGCATTTCTGATGTTCTGGTAATTGTTATAATACAGTTGTTTGTAATTCATGTATCTTGTGTATTCTTTTTCTTTTTCATCATCATCAAGTGCCCTGCCAGCTGGCGTAGGCGTTCATGGCTCTTCACAGTTCTCGGTCTTTGGTTTTCTGGACCAACTCGGCTGCTCATATTCCTCCGTGCCACCGTCTCAATCCATCCAGCATCATTTCTTTTGGTCTGCCTCTGTCTCTCTGCAGGTGGGGAGATGTGTTAGTGGGTGGGGATGTGTGTATAGGCGGGGGATGTGTAGTTGAGAGGTGGCGGATATTGGGTGGGTGAGTGGGTGTAGGTTGGCTGATGTGTGTATGGGTGGGTGGGGAAAATTGTGAGGGTGCGGGATGTATGTGTGGATAGGTGCGGGATGTGTGGGTTGACGGGGATATGTGTGTGTCGTTTTGTAATGTGTGTTTTGCTGGGTGGTTGCGGGAGTGTGGGTGTATGGTGGACAATATGTGGGTGGGCGTGTGCTTGTCGGTTATGGGATGGGTGGGGGATGTATGTGTGGGTGGGGAAATGTGTATGTGGGTGGGGGATCAGTGGGTGGGTGGCGGCATGTATGTTTGCCTGAGTCTGTGTGAGTGCGTGGAGGTATGTGTGGGTGGGTGGGAGTGTGGTGGGTGGGAGATGTGTGGGTGGTTGAGGGATGTGTGGGTGGCTGCGGGGTGTGAGGGTGGATGGGAGATGTGTCTCACAACATTGCAATATGCACTGTTTATGTTTACAACTTTCATTTGACAATGTTTTATTTTCCCCTATGTTAATGTAACATGCACATTTGATGAATGAAAGATGAGTGATCGAAAGGGCCGAATGTAAGACGGGCCTGCGTGCCCAATTTGTTACCCTTTTAAAATAAAGTTTGTTCGTTCGTTCGTTCGTTCTCTTCCCCTCGATCTTTCCAGTTGTCACAATTTTCTTCAATGCCTCTCTTCTCATCACATGACCGAAGAAAACTGTTTGTCTCTTTCTTATTGTTGTATATAATGTTCTAGTTTCATTAGCCTGTTTCAGGCAGTCGTCATTAGTTACTCTGACAGTCCAAGGAATTCGCAACATTCGTCTCAGGAACCACATCTCTGTTGCTTCTAATTTCTTCTTTTTTTCTTGTTCATAGTTTTATTTATCTTTTTTACTGATTGATTGTCGATCAAAAACTAGGTTTGGACCAGACATGGTAGACAATCAAATGAACAAGTGTTATAATGTGATTGTCCACTCACTGAACATTGACATTAGGGAGGAGACCACGAAACACAACATAACACAATGAACCGAGTATGGCGATATATCATCCGTTTTTTCTTATACTGGGGGTGGGGGGGGGGGGTCACATTTGGCGATATATTATCCTTCGGCATTGAATCAGGTACATAAACGACTACAATCATATAATAACAACAATACTGACTGCCACCTGGACAGTCTTGACAGATGAAGTTATATCTCTCCATAGCACGAAGCTTAGGCTAAGGTTAGAGATCACGTGTTGCCCATGCAGTATGATCCCTCTCTCGTTCCCTGTCTCGTTTACTCCACAGGAAAAGTAACATCAATACGTCTGGACCAAGACAAGCTGCAGAAGCTGCCTGATCAGCAAAGCAATGCTCTAACTGTCCGCGAGTCGGAGCTTTGATCTTAGACGAGTTGCCGACCAAGGCTTAGAGGCTGGTATGCCATGTCATTTAGTCTTTGGGTTGCATTTCCTCGCACTAGGGTAAGGCTTGTACCCAATTGCACTCCTCCGCCCGAAGACGTTGACACAATGTGGGGTGACCGATTTGATAAGCGCCGCCCAACATTCGGCGCTAACAGAAAGCAGGTTGTACCGTATACTGCCATATTGTAGCTCAGTCATATCTGGCTAAGATGTGACTTTCACAATATTAATAATAACAACAGTAATGTTCCCTGCCAAATGGCGTAGGCGATCACGTCTCTCCGCAGATCATCATTTCTCTCGGTCTGCCACCGCCTATTCTCGCACGAAACTTTCCAGTCGTCACAGTGTTCTCCAATACCGCTATTCTCTTTATACGACCAAATAACATTGTCTTTCTCTTTCTTACAGCTGTTTACAACACAGAAATACCGTAGTCATGGTGATATCACAGAAACAGAATGTGCCTAAATGTGCAATTAAATCAAATGACGTTATTGTGGGGCAAGTGCAGAAATTCAGATACCTAAGCACATGAATAACATCAGATGGAAGATGTACCACTGAGATAAAGAACAGAGTAGGACAGGCAAAAACTGCATTCTATCAAATGAAGAACGTTGTGTGCAATAAATCACTGTCCTTGAAAGTTCTTTCATGTTACATAGAACAAAATGTAACATACAGCTGTGAATCCTGGGCAATTGTAAACAGGCGAAAAAAATCACAGGAAGCCTTGGAGATGTGGTTGTATTGAAGAATGTATGTATGTTAAGTTGCATGTCCTTCACAGGACGTAGCAGTCAACCGCAGAATGTTCGCTGTTCGTGATTCCTGGGCAAATTTTACGTTCAGTAGTTTGCCATTACTTTCTGAACGACCTGCTCCTATACCTTTTTCGAAAAGACCAGCACCGCTGTGTTTCGAACCCGGGTATGCGGGCTCACAAACCGCGTTCGCAAGCCCTTAGCCACAGAAACCGGTTATTGAAGAATGCTGAACATTAATCGGACAGCCAAAATAAGTGACCAGGACGCTTTAAGGGAAGCTAAGTCGCAAAGACAACTTATCACAAACATCAGAAAGAGGCTGTCATCATGTTTTGGCCACGTTATGAGAAGACAAATGTTGGAACATGTTGTGACAACCGGAAAGATTTGCGGAACGAGAGATAGCGGAAGACAGCGTGAGAAGATTCTTGAAAGAATTGTGTCATGGCATGGACTGGTGTCAACACACGAATTGATCTAGCTCGTAATTTGTGGAGAGGCATGATCGCCCACGCCAGCCGGCATGGCACTGGATGATGATAATAACATTCCATTTTCATTAGCTTCATATATGCAATTGGTTTTACTTATTCTAGCAGGCAGACTCACTGCCATATAGCAAAACATCTTCTGTATAGCATTTCAGCGTTCTCTTTCTTACATTCAATGATAGTGACTTACTGCAAAAGATACTATTCAATTTAACAACAATATTAACAAACATCATCAACAACAATAACATAAACAATGACAACAGTAATAAGCAACAATGACTACAATCATTATAACAAAAATAATAACAACATCGCGAAAAAAATAACAACAATAATAATGATAACAAAGATAATAATAACTACAAAATAAACAATAAACTACAGTTGTCGCTTTTGTAGAAGACATACACACACACATATACTCACACGCAATCACACACGCACACACACAGACACACACAAACACACACACACACACACACACACACACACCAGCATAGGAGGCTTCATTAGCCAGGTCTATCATCCACATCAACCCACAACTATGGAATATGGACCTAATTCTTATCTAACCATTCAGAGAGCATCATGGAGGACGCACTAGACAACATACATATTGGATGTTATAGTTACCAACCAAATTGGGTTCACCAATTGATATTTATGAGTAATACACGTATACAGCACTGCAGGAAAACACGCACGCATACGCAAACAAACACAAGCATTCAGTGTGACACACATTGCTCAGCCACGCATTGCTGAAGAATCGACAGAATGGGTCGACAAGCAGCACACATGAAACAATGAGAACCACACAGGGAAATATAAAATGAGAGTCAAACATCAAGCTCACAGCGCGAATGAGTTCCCCAAGGCCTCATTGTGAGCAAACAATATGGTCGTCGTGTTGACAACCGATACATCACTGTCATGGCGTCGCTGACGAGCGCCATCTGCCGGGGACTATGCTACCGTCAGCATCCAGGGGAAATCACTGCCGGCGAGCAAACATCCATGGGCAACATCAGAGGCATTGGCTGGCTTATCCTCCATGTTGGCACGCATCTCTTCTCCGATTGGTGAAATAGAAGAGGCACTTTTCATTTCTGCTATATTTCTGGCGGCTGCAAGGTATCGACGTTCGCTTATAGCTCATGTATACCTATGTCTGTGGTATTGCCGGCTGTGTGGCAATTTTGCCGGCAATTCGTAAGCCTGCCTACCGCGTTCGAAACACGGCTGTGGGCGATTTGGAAACAGACCGCCTTGCGTTGGTTTCTATACAATGGTATGAGTGCTGGTCGTTCAGAAAGCAATGGCAAACTACTGAAAGTAAACTTGCCCAGGAATCACTGCCAAACCATACTGGAGTTGACTGCAACGTCCTGTAAAATATATGCAACAAACGTACATGGTGTTATACCTTCTTCTGTTGACGGTCTGACATTTTACAAAATAAGACAGTGTTGATGGACGCGCTCCGCTCCACTGATCCTGTGGTAGTAGATAGAACGTCTAGCTTTCTCCGATAATGACGAAACAGTTGGAGTAACCGTGTGCCGACCGCGCATGCTTAAAATACCCTGGTATCTGCACTAGATAGATGGATTTTGTCGCTGCCCAGACAATCGCCAATTCGCCATAAAAAGACTATTTGCAGAAGGTGTAATTCTAGTGTAAACACATCTGGATGCTCGCTGGTTACACAGAGTTGGTGCACTGTAGTGGAATTCTCCTTGTGAGGTCTATAGGAAGTGATGTGTTTGTTGGCGAGGCTCGGTGAGAGAATGTCAGTGGTACTGCTGCAAGAAACTGAAACTCCATAGTGGACATGGAGTTGGGTGTGGGGGGGGGGGGGGGTGTTTGCTATCACCGGCTTCTGGCAGTCTGTGTGACCGAGGGAATTAATGCACTTGAGTGTGAACTTCCGCTGAGCTGATAGCGAGGTAAGAGGATCGTTCTCGACACTGGATAGTTTTCCGTTAGACTTCTCGTTCCGAAACACTGGCAATATGTGAACGTAAACTCACTACAACTTATATTTTAACATGGCAAACACAAAGATAATGCATGCGGATAAAACTACTACAGAGAAAGAAATATATGTTAGTGAGAAACAATTGAAGGTGGTGGAAAATTTCGAATATCTTAGGTCATTGATTAACAACAATTGACACACTATTAAAGTTATGTGATGAATATCTATTGCTCTTCAAAGACTAAAACAACTGTATAAATTGTAGAGAGACACAGGCAGAAATACAAAAATTAGATTTTTAAGTGCATGCATCTTTCCCATTGCAACATACACCTGAGAGACCTGGACACTTACTAGCACAGCTGAACAGCGCATTAATGCCTTTGAATATAAATGTTATAGACGGGTTCTCAGAATATCTTGAATAAAGAAAAGATAAAATGCATCCATACTCCAAGAGCTGAATATTGAAGAAGGCTGGCTATTAAAGACGATAAAACAAAGAAAATTTAAATATGTTTGTCACTTGAAAAGTCACGAAAGTTTGCAGAGAACAATAATGGAGGGCTATATGCCTGGGAAGAGAGGAAGAGGAAGGCAAAATAGAATATGGGAAGCAGGATGTGGCTTATAATCTCCAGATGGGTGTATCGGACACTAGATATCTTTCTTATGATTGAGAGGTTTACGGGAAGATTGTTATGGGAGCGAGGTTCTGCAAAGGACATACTACTGAATGAATGAATGAATTAAACTTACTGTAACGGGCTGCAAGATATGTAACATTGCATGTATCTGCGGCTTCTAGTGGGCTTCTGGGCCGTCAGCAGCTTATGGAGGTGAGGACATTACAAACGATCGGCAAGTCCCACTTGAACTGGCACCATTTGTTAATTGCTTATAGAAGGGAAAATTCTTAACTGATTCTCTGCCGTGTGCCAGTAGATCGGATCAGTGGCATGCTCTTGGTGCCCGTGTGCCAGAAGGACGGCTCAGTATAAATAGTGCGTTACTTGTTCTAGTTCTCTTATGTTTCCGTAATTTTTAGTTAACTTCGGTAACTTAAAATTGAGACATAAAGAATTTGCAATGTGAAACAGGGCGTTGCCATCATGCTTTTTGATTCTTTTTTGTTGTTTTTTGTTTTTTGTTTTGTTTTTGAAAACGAGTTTGTTGTGATCCGAAATGATTGTTGTAATTTGACCTTCAAAATGACAACACTTTCTGGTTCTGGACTTCATATATTTTAATAAAATTACCGTTTTAAACAATTTTATATTATAGTTATTTTGATTTAAAGGGCTTTGTGAAAGATTCTAACACTAACGCCACGTGCAGTATTCAGTAGTCAGATTATTTAGTAGTAATTTAAAGCAACACTAAAAGCGAATGTTCGTCATAATATGTCATAATATGATGGCACATATCGAATTACGAATGTGCTAATGGGATACATTTATGCCCCTAAATTTGTTTTGCCTATCACAAAGTATTTAAGGAGTATTTAAATAATTAAATTTAAAAGACTAATTATTATAACTAAATAGAAAATAGTGTTTATATTATTCTCCTCAGTACAATCTGGCTGGTGTGTCACTGACATTTTCCATTTTGTGTGAAAAATATGTGTTTCAAAATATTATGTTTTAATTGTGTTTTATTGGTGTTATGGGGCAGTTCTTGTGATATTCTTGAACATAAGTGGTGAGAGTAGCATTATTCAGTAAATTAAACAGAATCAACATAAGAGGATTATAAATAAAGCCTTGGTAAGTGAAATTATTTTCTAATTTTTACCTCTTTAATTTCAATTGTTATTAATAAACCTCTCATTATTGTCCTAATATTTCCAACCTATCAATTAATTATTACCACTGTCATGTTCCTTGAACAATTCTCTTTAATTTGATATATAATACAATATATCTGCTACCATGTTAACAATTTTAAAATCATTATTGTGACACGTCCCTGCTTCCTATTTTCTGCCATGAATTTCTGTTTGGTCAGGCCCACCTTTTTGTTTGGCAAGCAATAGTATTAAATACCTAGCGGCATTTATAACATCAAATGGAAGATGCACAAAGAGATTAAGAGCATAATAGGGCAATTAAAATTTGCATTTCAGAAAATGAAGTTTATCTTATACACTAAGTCACTATCACTGAATGCAAGAAAGAGAGTGCTGAGGTTATATATAGAACCAGTTTTGCTGTATGGCAGTGAATCTTGGAATGTAAATGAACAAATTAAGAAGAAACTAGAAGCAACAGAGATGTGGTTCCTGAGACGAATGTTGCAAATTCCTTGGTTTGCCAGAGTAACTAACAACGACTGCCTGAAACAGGCTAACGAAACTAGAACATTATATACAACAATAAGAAAGAGACAAACAGCTTTCTTCGGTCACGTGATGAGAAGAGAGGCATTGGAGAACATCGTGACAACTGGAAAGATCAAGGGGAAGAGAAGCAGAGGCAGACCAAGATAAATGGTGCTGGATGGATTAGGGCGGCGGCATGGAGGATTATCAGCAGCAGCGTTGACCCAGAAAACCAAAGACCGAGATCTGTGGAGAGACATAAACGCCTACGCCATCCGGCATGGCACTTGATGATGATGATGATGATGATGATGATGATGATGATGATGATGATGATGATGATGATATCCTTTACACGACACTCACAATCAACTCCGACATGTGTGGTGGCGGTGTGTGATATATTAGGCAATGTCTACGTTCACTGGCTTGCCAATGCTTTCTGGACAACCGACGCCTCTTATCATTAAAATCAACGCAAAACGGCCTGAGTGGCATGGTCTGTCGGGGTGTTGTGACAAGTGTTCACTGCCCCGAGCCACAGCATCGGCTCATAAACATCATCATCATCATCATCATCATCATCACCATCACCACTATCATCATCATCATCATCATCACCACCACCACTATCAACATCATCATACCTCAACGAAGTCTGTCCTCAGGTCTGCGTGTATGTTACAACATAGTGCATTCAGTGTGATATTAGGGTTGGCTGTACTGTCATACTGAAGTGTCAGTGACTCCTGTATCATCAATGGCTACTGTATTGTCAGTGACTGCGTCTGTCGAGCACAGCAACTTCAAGTGCCAGCTTCCAGGCTACACTAACTACCTGTTGTTGGGGATATCAAGATAGGCCGGATGCGTCACAGATCGTCGCCATGCACGAACATTCTGCGAGCGGCTCTGCTGTGGTAAATCCCCATTTTAATTAAATGTTGTGACGGTATTCGGCAGAGAACATATTGGAGTACTACGTGCAGAGAATGAGATCTTTTACAAACAAATAATGCTGTAACGAACTTTGTCCCGGCTGCTTCCTCAATTTCTCTTCTAGGGCCAGAGGTCTCAAGACTAGCATCAGATTGAATTCTGGCCAAGCGCCAATTCAGCATCTCTTCGGGAAGGGCCTTCCATAGAAACGAACGAACGAACTTTATTTTCAAAGGGTAACAAATTGGGCACGCAGGCCCTCTTACATTCGGTCCTTCCAATAACTCATCTTTCGTTTATCAGTGCATAGTGCATTCACATAGGGGGGAAAAAAACCATTGTCAAATGAATGTTGTAACCATAAACAATGCATGTTAGCATGTTATGAGACAAATTCCCCCACTCACCCACCCACCCCCTATTCATCCGCGTTCCCCCACACACACATCCACCACTCAACCACATACATACCCACAGGCATATACATGTCCCCATCCATCCACCCATCCCCCAACTCACACATCCCTCCACACACATCTCCCACCCACCCACACACAAACCCAGGCACACATGCATGCATTCACTCATCCATCAGCCACCCACACCTTCACACATCTCCCCACCTCCACGCACACATCCTCCACCCATCCCATAACCTACCAACACTCACCCACCCACATATCCTCCACCACCCACCACACACCTCAACCACTCAGCCAAACACACATCCCCCAACAAACATATGTCCCCCTTGTACATACCCCAACAAAATAGAATGTGTTCCCAGTCTGAGCAACGATCCAAATGTCTTCGTAACCAGCGAACAGTGTCTGGACACGGCTAATGAAAGTAGAATATTCTATAACAATTACAAGAATGAAAGTAGAATATTCTATAACAATTACAAGAATGAAAGTAGAATATTCTATAACAATTACAAGAATGGAAGTAGAATATTCTATAACAATTACAAGAATGGAAGTAGAATATTCTATAACAATTACAAGAATGAAAGTAGAATATTCTATAACAATTACAAGAATGAAAGTAGAATATTCTATAACACTTACAAGAATGGAAGTAGAATATTCTATAACAATTACAAGAATGAAAGTAGAATATTCTATAACAATTACAAGAATGAAAGTAGAATATTCTATAACAATTACAAGAATGAAAGTAGAATATTCTATAACACTTACAAGAATGGAAGTAGAATATTCTATAACAAGTACAAGAATGAAAGTAGAATATTCTATAACAATTACAAGAATGAAAGTAGAATATTCGATAACAATTACAAGAATGAAAGTAGAATATTCTATAACAATTACAAGAATGAAAGTAGAATATTCTATAACAATTACAAGAATGAAAGTAGAATATTCTATAACAATTACAAGAATGAAAGTAGAATATTCTATAACACTTACAAGAATGGAAGTAGAATATTCGATAACAATTACAAGAATGAAAGTAGAATATTCTATAACAATTACAAGAATGAAAGTAGAATATTCTATAACAATTACAAGAATGGAAGTAGAATATTCTATAACAATTACAAGAATGAAAGAAGAATATTCTATAACACTTACAAGAATGGAAGTAGAATATTCTATAACAATTACAAGAATGAAAGTAGAATATTCTATAACAATTACAAGAATGAAAGTAGAATATTCTATAACAATTACAAGAATGAAAGTAGAATATTCTATAACACTTACAAGAATGGAAGTAGAATATTCTATAACACTTACAAGAATGGAAGTAGAATATTCTATAACAATTACAAGAATGAAAGTAGAATATTCTATAACAATTACAAGAATGAAAGTAGAATATTCTATAACAATTACAAGAATGAAAGTAGAATATTCTATAACAATTACAAGAATGAAAGTAGAATATTCTATAACACTTACAAGAATGGAAGTAGAATATTCTATAACAATTACAAGAATGAAAGTAGAATATTCTATAACACTTACAAGAATGGAAGTAGAATATTCTATAACAATTACAAGAATGAAAGTAGAATATTCTATAACAATTACAAGAATGAAAGTAGAATATTCTATAACACTTACAAGAATGGAAGTAGAATATTCTATAACAATTACAAGAATGAAAGTAGAATATTCTATAACAATTACAAGAATGAAAGTAGAATATTCTATAACACTTACAAGAATGGAAGTAGAATATTATATAACAATTACAAGAATGAAAGTAGAATATTCTATAACAATTACAAGAATGAAAGTAGAATATTCTATAACAATTACAAGAATGAAAGTAGAATATTCTATAACAATTACAAGAATGAAAGTAGAATATTCTATAACAATTACAAGAATGAAAGTAGAATATTCTATAACACTTACAAGAATGGAAGTAGAATATTCTATAACAATTACAAGAATGAAAGTAGAATATTCTATAACAATTACAAGAATGAAAGTAGAATATTCTATAACACTTACAAGAATGGAAGTAGAATATTCTATAACAATTACAAGAATGAAAGTAGAATATTCTATAACAATTACAAGAATGAAAGTAGAATATTCTATAACAATTACAAGAATGAAAGTAGAATATTCTATAACAATTACAAGAATGAAAGTAGAATATTCTATAACAATTACAAGAATGGAAGTAGAATATTCTATAACAATTACAAGAATGAAAGTAGAATATTCTATAACAATTACAAGAATGAAAGTAGAATATTCTATAACAATTACAAGAATGAAAGTAGAATATTCTATAACACTTACAAGAATGGAAGTAGAATATTCTATAACAATTACAAGAATGAAAGTAGAATATTCTATAACAATTACAAGAATGGAAGTAGAATATTCTATAACAATTACAAGAATGAAAGTAGAATATTCTATAACACTTACAAGAATGGAAGTAGAATATTCTATAACAATTACAAGAATGAAAGTAGAATATTCTATAACAATTACAAGAATGAAAGTAGAATATTCTATAACAATTACAAGAATGAAAGTAGAATATTCTATAACACTTACAAGAATGGAAGTAGAATATTCTATAACAAGTACAAGAATGAAAGTAGAATATTCTATAACAATTACAAGAATGAAAGTAGAATATTCGATAACAATTACAAGAATGAAAGTAGAATATTCTATAACAATTACAAGAATGAAAGTAGAATATTCTATAACAATTACAAGAATGAAAGTAGAATATTCTATAACAATTACAAGAATGAAAGTAGAATATTCTATAACACTTACAAGAATGGAAGTAGAATATTCGATAACAATTACAAGAATGAAAGTAGAATATTCTATAACAATTACAAGAATGAAAGTAGAATATTCTATAACAATTACAAGAATGGAAGTAGAATATTCTATAACAATTACAAGAATGAAAGTAGAATATTCTATAACACTTACAAGAATGGAAGTAGAATATTCTATTACAATTACAAGAATGAAAGTAGAATATTCTATAACAATTACAAGAATGAAAGTAGAATATTCTATAACAATTACAAGAATGAAAGTAGAATATTCTATAACACTTACAAGAATGGAAGTAGAATATTCTATAACACTTACAAGAATGGAAGTAGAATATTCTATAACAATTACAAGAATGAAAGTAGAATATTCTATAACAATTACAAGAATGAAAGTAGAATATTCTATAACAATTACAAGAATGAAAGTAGAATATTCTATAACAATTACAAGAATGAAAGTAGAATATTCTATAACACTTACAAGAATGGAAGTAGAATATTCTATAACAATTACAAGAATGACAGTAGAATATTCTATAACAATTACAAGAATGAAAGTAGAATATTCTATAACAATTACAAGAATGAAAGTAGAATATTCTATAACACTTACAAGAATGGAAGTAGAATATTCTATAACAATTACAAGAATGAAAGTAGAATATTCTATAACAATTACAAGAATGAAAGTAGAATATTCTATAACAATTACAAGAATGAAAGTAGAATATTCTATAACACTTACAAGAATGGAAGTAGAATATTCTATAACAATTACAAGAATGAAAGTAGAATATTCTATAACAATTACAAGAATGAAAGTAGAATATTCTATAACAATTACAAGAATGAAAGTAGAATATTCTATAACAATTACAAGAATGAAAGTAGAATATTCTATAACAATTACAAGAATGAAAGTAGAATATTCTATAACAATTACAAGAATTTGTTTTTGTCGCTTGCTCGTTGTGAACTCAAGCTTAGTCCATCACTACTTCTATTAATGCTGGACTGAATTTTGCTTGTGGATTAGCTTTCCCTTTTTACAATGTCCCTCGCCATCTGGCGAACACATTTTGACTTGAGAGGTACTTGTAATTTACGTCCCCAAGTCAAGGATGAGAGGTCTACATGTTAGGCCAACTGTCCGGTGTAGGGGTTGAACCCCTTCCCTCGGCATCAGCACAATGGATGTTTAAGAACACGCGTTCTTATCCATTAGGTCATGCTTACCTACACTTACAAGAATGAAAGTAGAATATTCTACAAAACTTACAATAATGCAAATGGGACATTCTACACACCTAACAAGAATGAAAGCATGAGAGGAGCCTTGGTGGCCGAGAGGTTCGACACTCGCCTGCCGGTCCGGTGGTCATGGGGTCTATCCACATGGGGGTTGGATATTACAACTCGACCTGGACTCTCAAGTCAATCCAGCCTACGCTGGAGACCAAGAGATATCTTGGCAAGTAGAAGGTGGCCAGCGAGATACTGTCTACGTCCCCCACTCATGGCCTACCAGCATATGCCTGGCTCGCCTGAAGGCTGGTGACAGGCTCCTTGACTTACTGGGACGCCTGGGACAGATCGGGGTTGTCTGGCCATGTGGGTCCTTGACTTACTGGGACGTCTGGGACAAATCGGGGTTATCTGTATGCTGTCCATGTAGGTCCTTGACTTACTGGGACGTCTGGGACAAACGAGGTTTGAATAACGAAGACACAAACAACAGATTGTACGATTTATTGCCTGGCATATTTCGCTGCATCTCGTCAGGTACATACTGCAGAAATCACACAACTTACGTGAATTAACTAGATAAATCCTTCAAGTTGAAATATACACATGTTCGCACAGTAATGTCAATCATCTACCACGGTAATTTTAAGCTGACTAACGTGTCTTTCTGTTTGCACAATTCTGGCTTGCGTTGATAGATCATAATTGCTTCTGCAAATTTTAACAAGCGAGTATTTTGTGTGTTAAACAACACGCGAAAGGCAGTGTCTCTGTCAACCACATGGCCGCTCTCGACAATGTACCTACCAATTGAAGACGCCGGGAGCTTCCGATGTGTCGGCCCCACGAGGCTAGCATCTCCTGTGTGTTGTATCTTGTTGATCCATTGAGGTATGTGTTCTGACACTCGTTTGTTAAGCTGTCTCTCTGTTCTACCAATGTAGAAGGTCTGGCATCTACATGTGTATTGGTAAATACAATTGTTTGTGGCGTACAGAGGAACAGGCTCTTTGGCTGCTGGTGTAGGAATCGGTACGGTTTTATATCTAATGACTGGAGTTGCAGCACAGAATGTTCGACCTACTGCTGTAGTAAGCCGGTCTTGTAGACGTTGCATTACGTCATCCCCTCGAAAGGTTAGCTGGATGAATACCTTGAGTTTAGGGACTGTAGTTAAGTCTCGTTTTGGTTTGGGCTGTTGGCAGTGGCACTTTATAAATCCTGTGGAGTACCCATTCGGGTTTAAGACATTCTTCAGAGTTTCAAATTCCTCTGTCAGTGTGTCCTGGGTACATATCTTTCTAGCACGGTCAAACAGGGTCCGTACTAAGCCCCGTTTGTAATGGACAGGTGTGACGCTCTGAAAATTTAGGTATTGGCCAGTCCATGTTCCTTTGCGATACACCGATCTTTGAATTGTGCCGTCTGCTCTACGTCTCATTAGAATATCTAGGAACGGTAACGCTTCGTTGTGTTCGTGTTCCATAGATAGAGAGATGTTTATATGTGTCACTTTCATTGTGGCCTTGAACGATGTTGCTTGTAGCTCGTCTGTGGTGATAGTTAGTATATCGTCCACATAACGACGGTAAAAGGCCAAGTTGTTGATGTCTGAGGATCTCTTTTCTTCTAAATGTGCCATGAAGATGTCCGCTAGAATAGGACCAAGATGGCTCCTCATGGCTACTCCATCAATTTGGCGGTATGACTTAGTTAGAAAATTGAATTGTATGTTGGCGGTACATAGTAGTAGTAGCCTCTACCAGAATAGGTGTTGGTATGCCTAATTTTAGTTGTTTGTCTTCAGTGCGTTCCCTTATTATTTTCACTGTCTCATCTAATGGAACGTTATGGAACAAACGGGGTTGTCTGGCAGTATGGGTTCTTGACTTACTGGTACGCCTGGGACAAAACGGGGTTGTTTGGCCATGTGGGTCCTTGACTTACTGGGACGCCTGGGACAAAACGGGGTTGTCTGGCCATGTGGGTCCTTAACTTACTGGGACGCCTGGGACAAAACGGGGTTGTCTGGCCATGTGAACGAAGGAACGAACCAACTTGATTTTAAACGGGTCACAAATTTGGCACGCAGGCCCCGTCTTACATCCGGCCCTTCCAATCATTCATCTTTGGTGCACCAATTAACTATTTTGCATGTTAAATTCACATAAGGAAAAATACAGTGAAATTTGTGAGTATTATCAATGCATAATACTATCTTATGAGACAGACAGGCAGCCAAACACACACTCACACACGTGCATAAACACATGTATACATACTTGCATACATACATCATTTACACAAACTCTATACACTCACTCAATAAGTCACAAATACACACCCCCTCGCATACACATATACTCACTCAAAATCACACACTTATCAACAAAAGTTTATTGGTACATACCCATTTTCTCTTTCTCCATCTCTCTCTGTCTCTGTCTGTCTGTCTGTCTGTCTCTCTCTCTCTCTCTCTCTCTCTCGCTCTCTCACACACACACACACACACACACACACACACACACACACACGCACATAAATCTTCATTCATACATGCAGCAAAGCACATACATATTCTCCTTCCCATACTTACTTAGTCAACACATACATACTTTCACACACGCAAATACACAGATACTCAGTTAGTTAGTCGACAGATCATCCTCATTGCACAGCGAACCATTCAGTCCATAAGTGCTCGGATCCCCTCCTCAGCAAATCCCGCAGCGTGTAGCGGCTAACGACACCAGTTCTGTGTTGGTTTAATAATCTTCTTTGGCTTCCTGCGTAGTGTTCTTGTTTGGCCACCCCTCTTTTAATTTGCTGTTCTCGTAGTCTGGCCATGGTTGTAGATTCACAGTCATCACTTGGTTCACGCAAAAGTCTTACTTCTCGTAGAGCATTCAATTACAAAACATACAATTATATATATATATATATATATATATATATATATATATATATATATATATATATATATATATATATATATATATATAAAATTGTATGTTTTGTAATTGAATGCTCTATATATAACAGCAACAATTGTGTATATATAACAGCAACCATTACGTATATATAACAGCAACAATTACGTATATATAACAGCAACAATTACGTATATATAACAGCAACAATTGTGTATATATAACAGCAACAATTACGTATATATAACAGCAACAATTAAATATATATATAACAGCAACAATTACGTATATATAACAGCAACAATTACGTATATATAACAGCAACAATTACGTATATATATAACAGCAACAATTACGTATATATAACAGCAACAATTACGTATATATAACAGCAACAATTACGTATATATAACAGCAACAATTACGTATATATAACAGCAACAATTACGTATATATAACAGCAACAATTACGTATATATAACAGCAACAATTGTGTATATATAACAGCAACAATTACGTATATATAACAGCATTAACTACGTGATTATATTAGCAGTATATATAACAGCAACAATTACGATATATATATATATATATATATATATATATATATATATATATATATATATAACAGCATCAACTAAGTGATTATATCAGCAGCATATATAACAGCAACAATTACGTATATATAACAGCAACAATTACGTATATATATATTTTATCGTTTCTTTACTTATTCAGTCTCTCGGTAGAGATTTGTTCGCAGCAGACGAGCAAATCTCCGGCGGGCCTATTCTCGCTGGTCGCGAGATCCGCACAGTGGAAGTATGGGAGATTTGCTTGCAAATAGACAGGCAATATCTCCTGCGGTAGCTATGGCGGACCTATTCCCGCTGGACGCGGGGACCGCTATAAGTCAGGTGGGGAGTCTGACGATAGTACACGCTTTACACAGGTCCGGACACTTGTGATTGACAGATGTGCGCGCCCCCATGGTCCGGGCTCGTACAAGGCCCTCACCTGTGGGACATGGCTGAACGTCTCTAAGCCGGGTCCCTTGGGTGTCAGGGTCTGGCCATAACTCGCCACCGGCTCGTGGTGGTGAGGTCTCGGTGGATTGACGCTGAGCCGCCAGCGTCTGCAGCCTACCTTGTGCCAGACGTATTGGTTACCCATTCCTCTGGAATACACAAGACTAGGCCGAGGGAGGGGTCATGTCGTTTGGGCATCACATGATCTCTGAAGCTCTGCCCAGACATTGTGATGGAATATTGGCCACATTCCACTCACATACTTTAGTCTGTCAAGACTGCAAGGTGTCTACTTACTATATATATATATATATATATATATATATATATATATATATATATATATATATATATATATATATATATATATATATATATATATATAACAGTATAATCAACTACGTGATTATATCAGCAGTATATGTAACAGCAACAATTACGTATATATAACAGCAACAATTACGTATATATAACAGCAACAATTACGTATATATATAACAGCATCAACTACGTGATTATATCAGCAGTATATATAACAGCAACAATTACGTATATATATAACAGCATCAACTACGTGATTATATCAGCAGTATATATAACAGCAACAATTACGTATATATAACAGCAACAATTACGTATATATATAACAGCATCAACTACGTGATTATATCAGCAGTATATGTAACAGCAACAATTACGTATATATAACAGCAACAATTGCGTATATATAACAGCAACAATTACGTATATTTAACAGCAACAATTACGTATATGTAACAGCAACAATTACGTATATATATAACAGCATCAACTACGTAATTATATCAGCAGTATATATAACAGCAACAATTACGTATATATAACAGCAACAATTGCGTATATATAACAGCAACAATTACGTATATATAACAGCAACAATTACGTATATATAACAGCAACACTCACGTATATATAACAGCAACAATTACGTATATATAACAGCAACAATTACGTATATATAACAGCAACAATTGTGTATATATAGCAGCAACAATTACGTATATATAACAGCAACAATTACGTATATGTAACAGCAACAATTACGTATATATAACAGCAACAATTACGTATATATAACAGCAACAATTACGTATATATAACAGCAACAATTACGTATATATAACAGCAACAATTGCGTATACATAACAGAAAAAATTGTGTATATATAACAGCAACAATTACGTATATATAACAGCATCAACTACGTGATT
Source organism: Cepaea hortensis (assembly GCA_963921405.1). Taxonomy (NCBI): domain Eukaryota; kingdom Metazoa; phylum Mollusca; class Gastropoda; order Stylommatophora; family Helicidae; genus Cepaea; species Cepaea hortensis. Next base: position 520,774,934 of record OY992876.1, read on the forward strand.
ATATCAGCAGTATATATAACAGCAACAATTACGTATATATATGTATAACAGCATCAACTACGTGATTATATCAGCAGTATATATAACAGCAACAATTACGTATATATATATATATATATATATATAACAGCATCAACTACGTGATTATATTCGCAGTATATATAACAGCAACAATTACGTATATATAACAGCAACAATTACGTATATATATAACAGCATCAACTACGTGATTATATCAGCAGTATATGTAACAGCAACAATTACGTATATATAACAGCAACAATTACGTATATATAACAGCAACAATTACGTATATATATAACAGCATCAACTACGTGATTAAATCAGCAGTATATATAACAGCAACAATTACGTATATGTAACAGCAACAATTACGTTTATATAACAGCAACAATTACGTATATATAACAGCAACAATTACGTATATGTAACAGCAACAATTACGTTTATATAACAGCAACAATTACGTATATATAACAGCAACAATTACGTATATATAACAGCAACAATTACGTTTATATAACAGCAACAATTACGTATATATAACAGCAACAATTACGTATATATAACAGCAACAATTACGTATATATAACAGCAACAATTACGTTTATATAACAGCAACAATTACGTTTATATAACAGCAACAATTACGTATATATAACAGCAACAATTACGTATATATATAACAGCATCAACTACGTGATTATATCAGCAGTATATATAACAGCAACAATTACGTATATATAACAGCAACAATTACGTATATATAACAGCAACAATTACCTATATATAACAGCAACACTCACGTATATATAACAGCAACAATTACGTATATTTAACAGCAACAATTACGTATATATATAACAGCAACAATTGTGTATATATAACAGCAACAATTACGTATATATAACAGCAACAATTACGTATATGTAACAGCAACAATTACGTATATATAACAGCAAAAATTACGTATATATAACAGCAACAATTACGTATATATATATATATATATATATATATATATATATATATATATATATATATATATATATATATAACAGCATCAACTACTTGATTATATCAGCAGTATATATAACAGCAACAATTACGTATATACAGTAGCAACAATTACGTATATATAACAGCCACAATTACGTATATATAACAGCAACAATTACGTATATGTAACAGTCACATTTACGTATATATAACAGCAACAATTACGTATATATATATAACAGCATCAACTACGTGATTATATCAGCAGTATATATAACAGCAACAATTACGTATATATAACAGCAACAATTACGTATATATAACAGCAACACTCACGTATATATAACAGCAACAATTACGTATATATAACAGCAACAGTTACGTATATATAACAGCAACAATTACGTATATATAACAGCAACAATTACGTATATATAGCTCACTGGATTTAGGAGGCCTGGTGTTCCTTGCCAGTGAGAAGTCCTGATCGTTCGGGTCCCATCGATTGACGGACGTCGGTCGCGGCGATTGGGCAATCTTTAGCATAGCCTACGATGGGTAGCGTTGTGATGTTCTGTTGTGATAATTTGGTGTGTCCAGTGTGTGCCGCGTGGTTACACACCCGCTTCACACGCCTGATCCGGGACTGTTTCCGGATCCAGTCAGGGATATGCACTACTGACGAGCTCAAACGAGGGCGAAACTCGAGTATAGTGCTTCCATATTGACGTGGATAGGCCTTAGGTTCATACCAGAATGCGATCGGCGTTGCCAGTAGTGGGTTGTGCTCAATATTTAAATTTCAAATCCCGAAACAACCACATAATCAATTACGTATATATAACAGCCACAATTACGTATATATAACAGCAACAATTACGTATATATATAACAGCATCAACTACGTATATGTAACAGCAACAATTACGTATATATAACAGCAACAATTACGTATATATAACAGCCACAATTACGTATATATAACAGCAACAATTACGTATATATAACAGCAACAATTACGTATATATAACAGCAACAATTACGTAATATAACAGCAACAATTACGTATATATAACAGCAACAATTACATATATATAACAGCAACTTATATATAACAGCAACAATTACTTATATATAACAGCAACAACTACGTATATATAACAGCAACAATTACGTATATATTATACAGCAACAATTACGTAATATAACAGTAACAATTACATATATATAACAGCAACTTATATATAACAGCAACAACTACGTATATATAACAGCAACAATTACTTATATATAACAGCAACAATTACTTATATATAACAGCAACAATTACGTATATATAATAGCATCAACTACGTGATTATATCAGCAGTGTATGTAACAGCATCAATGCGGGCACGTGGGACGCGGCAATATCAAATCAATTTGTGAACTTGATCTCAAGTTGGCCTTATCGAATCTAACCCTGCCGGGACTCGAGTGAAGTCCCTCCTGACGTCGATTCCTGGGACAGCTAGTCTCTCCCCGCAAAACACGCACTTGTGTGGACTTGCCAAAACTCTGGAATCTCTCGCTGGTTGAGTCAGTACGCTAAGCCGGGACAAACAAGCACACATTAGAGAGCCAGGTATAGTTGGAGAAGGATGGGGGAGATTGGGGAGGGGGCGGGGGGTAGATTGCCGTTACAAATGAGGTCGTGGTCAGAATCGTGTCGAACTGCTTGGATAAGGTAATTATCACGTGATATGGCAACCTGGCTTATCGGGAAAGCTGGATACTGTAGATTTCAGGCGGTGAGGTAGGTGTTTGGTGCATACAGACTGCAGACGCCACGGGACAGCAGAAACAGGATTTAAGACCTGGTAGATGTCTGGCCAGCTCCGTGGCGAAGTGTTTGAAGACGCACTTCGTAATCTCGCATATCGCGTTCTAAACACAGTTGCGGGCGATTTGGCAGCAGACCGCCTTGCAATGGACTTTTATAAAATGGTAGTGTTCTGGTGGTTCAGAAAGCAATGGCAAACTACTGAACGTAAATTTGCCAAGAAATCGCAATCAGCCAAAATATACTGGTGTTGACTGCAACGTCCTGTCTAGCCGGCTGGAGTATTAGTGAAGTGGAAAGCGAACTGCACTGGTAATGCCGCGAGCACGGTTCGGCGCTAGGGCTGGTCGCTTGTCAAAGAAGGATTGGTCACCTATTCCTGCTTCCTCTCAGATCAACAAACTGTGGTAGCGCTCACACTTCACAGACTCGTAGTAAGAAAGTGCTTCAGGAAACGGTGATGACCTTGTGCTGATTCGAACCCTCCACGCCAGCGACTGTTCACTTGTCTACCGCAGTTTCTTGTTTGTGTGTAGCAACATCAGCAAGTGTCTTGCCGGCTAGTGTTTATGTCTCTTCACAAATTGTAATCTCCGATCAGTTCATGTGCTGACTCCCTTCCTTGTCATGACACAAGGTTGTCTAGAATATATCTATATATTTGAATGTTATAGACAGGTTCTAAGAATATCCTGGATAAAGACAAGAACAAGTGCGTCCATACTTCAAGAGCTGAATATTGAAGAAGGTTGGCTATTAAAGACGATAAAACTAATAACATTGAAACATAGTGGTCACTTCAAACGTCACAAAAGTTTGGAGAGAACAATAATGCTAGAACGCCGGATTCTCCTTCAGGAGACTCGAGTTCGAATCCTCGGTAAGGTGTGGGATTTTTTTCTCTGTCGGGGGCAACAAGAAAATCCTAACCTGCACAGTTCGACTGCACTAGCCAGGCGGCCTTAATTCCTCAGGCTCAAAGATCCCTCTGCCATACACCGCAAGGTACTATATTGGCAGTAAATGACAGTTTAAATGACAATAATGGAAGGGCATATGCCTGGGAAGAGAGGAAGAGGAAGGCCAAAGAGAAGATGGATGCAGGATGTGAAGGACGACCTCCAGATGCGGAATATCTTGCTTGTGATCGAGAGGTTTACTGGAAGGTTGTCTGCAATGGACACGCTACTGAATGAATGATTGTTTTCCTCTATCTCTCTTTTCGCAAATCTTTCGGATTGTCACAATACCTTCCAGTTTCTCATAATGTGACCCCAAAAAACTCATAACTTTCTCTTTCTGATGTTTGTGATAAGTTGTCATTTCGACTAAATTCCCTCAAAATGTCAAGATTTCTCATTTTGGTTGTCCAATTAATTTTCAGCATTCTTCTATAAACCCACATCTCCAAGACTTCCGGGGATTGTATTGCCTGTTTACTAATTGTCCATGATTCGCAGCCGTATGTTAAAACTGGTTCTATGAAACATGCAAGAACTCTTTTCCTACGTTCCAATGACAAGGACGTATTGCATAAAATTCTCTTCAGTTATGTATATATATTAAATGTGCCATTTCAAGTCAGACACGGAACACATATCTCAAAGGTATGCAAAGACCCCAGTCGCCAAGTGACCCCAAAATGGCCCAAATATCTATCAACACGATCCGGCGTTAAGCAGCAACAACATTGTCCCAGCTGCCACAACAGGCCGCTAGGTCACGATTCAGCTGGGTATCATAGACAAGTAAAATACCGTTATACCGTCGGAGAAGCGTGTCCCGTCTCAAGGTGAGAATGATATGTAACCGACACCTCTCTGTGATGTCACCGCAGCTGCGTTTTATCTAGATGCATTTCTGTCTCTCTAGATGTCTTTCTTTCTGTCTAGGTGTCTTTCTGTCTGTCTAGATGCCTTTATTTCTCTCTAGGTGTTTTTCTTTCTCTCCGGGTGTCCTTCTTTCTCTTTTGGTGTTTGTCTTTCTGTCTAGGTGTGTTTCTATCTCTCCTTGTGTCTTTCTTTCTCTCTAGATGTCTTTCTTTCACTCTTTGTGTCTTTCTATCTCTGCAGATGTCTTTCTTTCACTCTTTGTGTCTTTCTGTCTCTCTAGATTTCTTCCTTTCTCTTTAGGTGTCTTTCTTTCTTTCTATATGTCGTTGTTTTGTCTCTAGACGTTTTTCTTTCTCTCTAGCTGTCTTTCTGTCTCTCTAGATGTCTTTCTTTATATAATGATTTCCTTGTTTCTTCCTAGATGGTTTGCTTTTTCACTTGGTGTCTTGCTGTCTAAATAGCTTTCTCTCTTGATGTTCTTTCTCTATAAGTGTTTCTCTCTAGATGTATTTTTATCTCATTGGCACCTTGCCGTCTTGACAGACGATAGTTTAAAACAATGTTTTCCCGTGATGAATTTGAATAACGAAGACACAAACAATCTATTGTTTGTGTCTTCGTTATTCAAAGACGATAGTTTGTGCTTTAAAAAGGCATAATAACTTTTACCTATGGCGGTAGCGCATGTGACTGATAAGGCCAATTTGCGCTGTAAATGTCCGTTCACAGTGGGTGCATGTGAACACGTGGTCATTTCCACCATCATGCACCATCTTACGTCTCAAACGCTCAGTGTGTGACTTATCTGCAATAATTTTCTCCTTTGTCTTTATTCCATTTCTGATGTTTGCCCTCCATGCAACACGTTCAGCGGCGACTTGCTCCCAATGTGCATTATCAATGCTTGTATCAATCATTTCCCGCTTACACACATCTTTGTATCGTAGTAGAGGCCGACCCTGAGATCTCTTACCCATCTGTAATTCACCAAAAAAAGATGTCCTTTGGTATTCTACCATCATCCATCCTCCTAACATGTCCTATTCATCTAAGTCTACGAAGACTGAGCATGGAATAAACTGTCACACAACATGATATTTCCAATACTTCAGTATTTGCGATTTTGTCTTGCCACTTAATACCAAGTATTCTTCGCAGACACCGCATATGAAATCTGTTTAAACGTTTCTCTTGGTGTAACTTCACTGCCATAAAGAAGAGTACTAAGGACACAGGCTTGATAGACAATGATTCTTGTTTTGGCAGTAAGCTTCCTGTTCTCCCAGACTCTTTTTGTTAACCTGTTCATTGTTGTTGCTGCCTTACCAATCCGGATGTTGATCTCCTGATCTAGGGATAATTTGCTATTTACCACTGATCCTAGATATGTAAAATGGTATTTTTATCTAGGTATCTTTCTTTCTAATAATCACTCTGTGTGTGTGTGTGTTATTGTGTGTATGTGTGTGTTATTGTGTGTGTGTGTGTGTGTGTGTGTGTGTGTATGTGTGTGTGTGTGTGTGTGTGTGTGGGGGGGGGGGCAATTATCACTCCCTCATTATTTCTCCAGCATTTCTCCATCCCACACTTGCCTTCCCTTCAATGTTTCTCTATCATTCTCTCTGTCTCACATCTCTTCCTCTCCAGATGTCTTTTTCTCCAGGTATTTCTCTGACTCTTTGTTTCTTACAGCTGGAGCTGTGGCTATCCAGTGGCTGATAGGTCAACCCGCCTGTAGTCTGTCTTTCTTTTCATACTTCGACATTCGGTTGACGTGTTTTTTTTTTCCTAGAGAATTCTGGGCGGAGTCGCTGGAGCTACGGAGTTTTGTGCGCTGTGCCACGTTACCCACGGCCTATCCGTAGAAAGAAGACCGAGAAATCGGGATTTCGCCCAAAATATTCTTGCCATACGGCCCTAACAAACATGACAGAAAATTGGCACCAGAATATAAACAACAACAGTCTATATGGAACTGTGTTTATTGATTTCAAGAAAGCATTTGATATGATAGACCATGTTATTTTAATTAAAAAGCTAGAGACAATGAAAATTGGCCCTAATGTAGTCACTCTAATAACATATTTTCTGTCAAACAGAAAGCAAGTAGTATCACACAATAAATCTCTGTCCCAAACCACTACCTTCAATATTGGAG